>SKCR01023380.1:0-49355 GCA_019454045.1 Zanthoxylum bungeanum | reverse complement strand
AACCCACATAAAAAAAAACAAGACTATTCCTATATGAAAATTAGTAAAAACACAATCTCTGAATTAATCAAAAATTAAAAGACGAAAACCAATTTCGTGTCCATAATTCACCCACTCATGAATTATGAAGACCATGGATAATCTTGCTAAACTATGCAAGTCGAGGTCATTGCATACGTATAATCCCTCTGTCATAGGCTATCCATATTATACATAGGATATAGATAAGAACGTCAAATCTCTATAGGTATAATATAGTCGACTTTCAAATTTACGATCTATAAATAACACTCGGAACTTGTTTCCGAAGTTATACTATGGTCGTGGATTTAATATATCGTAAACACTTGCAGGATACATATGCCATGTACATAGGACTGGCAGATTCTATCTTGATACGCACTGGATATCATGAGCATCAGTCCACACCCAACGAACAGGCGGAGGTCTGATCTAAATATATTGGTGACATGACTACCATCAAAGTGTGGACGATAACTCATATATCCACTGTGGTATCTCAAGTCGAAGTATCACTATGCTCGCTCAACTCGAGAAGATTCCTATTGACGTTGGTGTACCATATATTAGGAAATCTTCAGTGAGTTGTTCAGTGTTTATCAAATAAACACCTACATATCTATACGAGTCTCCCGAGACTCATGGTTTATTAGGATAAACCATCGGACCAAGTTACGATATACGACAAACTATGAGTTACTAACCGACCCGTGTTAGCAAATCTTGACCAGGAACTTTATTTAAGGATATACAACTTATAGTGACGCTTCCCAATATGAGTTACAAACTACGTTGTAACTGCACACTGCATTGTAAATCCTAGGGTCTTTGTCTAATATACATGCATCATAATTAGATAATTATGATTTAGTTTCAATCTAATCATAATTAGATATCTAATCGTAATTAGATCAAATATGTATATAAAAGACAAGATGTGCTTCCATTAAATAAGTAATATTATGGAAAAAATAATTGTTCGTATTTATGAATCGGACATAAATACGATCCGGATTGGCACTCTGAGCACCAACTCTAACATTTTTTCTCACTTGCTCTAGTGCCAATCCACAGTATCATATACACATCTTAATGTGTATCACATACCCATGGCCCTCAAGAGCTCACCTAGCACTCAAGAGGTAGGCAACAACAAGTAAGCCCGCTTTAACAAATTGAGTATATCCAACAAACCCAATTGTTTCACTTAGCCTGCATAATTTATATATTGCATAACCTAACTTATACATCAATATGACTCAGATGTGACATTAATAGTGTGCTACAGCTACTAAGTTGTCTATGTATTTAAGAATTAAATCCAAAATACTTTGCAGACAACCGCAAGCACAACACTAATTTCAAAACTTCTAATCTATAAGGTCACTATGCAACTTCATAAGTCAATACTTTATAAGTTGCAACGAATTCCACTAATACAGTAGAATCAACGGTGACACTCCCACGACATCTTTTCTGACTTTATATAACATAGACCATCTAATGTCATAATAAGGCTCAAAACTAACCTGACCCTAATTGTTGCTGATTATATTCTCCATGAATAAGAAACTTGTTCTTAATATCTCAAGGATAATAAAGAACATGTTTCAAGACACATCCTATGGTCTGCAGCATATCAAATAACTCGTAACATTTACAATTAAATTGATATTATTAATCGCACATAATACAGTATTTATTATGCCATCTTCCAGTAGTAATTCTAGGTATTATTGCATGTAACGTAGGCTTAGCGGTTCTAGAACCCAACCAGATCCTCCTACATCTATATATAAATGTTGGTTTATCAAGAATACGCAAGAAAAGCACTTCGAATTGTTGATTCATCGCAGATACTTAATAAATTTTTACAGCTTTCATGTGTATCTTGATTATTTTTCTTATTGACTTTGACTACTTTCCATTTTTTTTTCCAATTCGATAGTGTACCAAATTTGACCCGTCAATAAATGTATAAGTTTCAAGAATATCAATTTGATTCAAACTCCAGTTTTTACATGCTATATATTTTGGCAATCAATTTGTAAGGAAATTCTCAATTCCTATAAAAATAAAAATAAAATCACTAAATTAGCTTAAATAGAATACACTTTATAAATTAATAGGATGATAAAAAATATATAATAAAATATAAAATATAAAGAGAAATACTTAACAATAAACCCGAATAACTGATGTTCAAAGTACATTTTCATTCACTTATCATTGAGTTTGTAAAAAAAATATATGTTTGAATAAGTTCGATTTCGTAGCCTCTCTAACTCGAGCAATTAAGTCCGTATGTGTGTTTTAACACTTAGTGCCCTAAGGACAAAAGGTCTAGGAGTCACTGGCCCAAAGCTCGTTACATGGATTAAAGAGAAAGCTTAAGGAAATCAGACACTTCTTCTTTTTAACATCTGATATCTGAGCAATTAAGTCTGTATGGGTGTCTTAACACCTAGTGCCCTAAAGCCAACTGGTTTGGGAGTCACTATACCAAAGCTCGTTACAAGGTTTGAAGATGTAATATTATTTTTAAGAAATTATTTTTGTATATAAATAAATTACCGTTGCCAAAAGGTATGAATTTTGATATAGTTTTGAGACAAAAATATTATTCTCTTTCAAACAAGTCATGTGAATACTGTAGGCACAATGAATTGTTTGATACTTTAATTTATGTGTGTATAGAGGAATGGTAAAAATTACGGGAGAATTTACTTATTTAATTATTTAGAAAGAAAAAAAATAATTATTAATTTGGATAATAATTTTCTTTTTAGTTTTCGCTCAAATTACTAGGGAGTAGTAATAAGCTGGTTGGGGGTGTGATAAATACTAAAAAGTGCACATTTATTAAAAGAAAAATTAATCATTTGACATTTGTAGTTTCATTAATCCCTTTAATTTAGCATATTTGTAAAATATTAATTAAATTTATGTTTTATATATTTTTATTGTGATTTTTATTTCTTATGTAGGTGAAATAATATTTTGGATACGTAACTAGAGAAATGGACGTGACATTTGGATTTTAAAGGTCAAAAACTTAAAATGGCTTTCTAACATTGTACAAATTCGGAAATTCCAACCCTGTGCAAATTTCGTATTTTGCCCATAACTTTTACTCCGATATCGGATTGAGGCGATTCTAGTTCCAGATGAAAGAAAATTCAAATATCTACAACTTTGATGTTTACAAGATTTTCTAGTTATGATGTTTGCAAGGTTGAAATTGTTGAAAAATCCAAAGTGTGTTATATGTAATTATTAAAGTAAAAAAAAAAAACAAGAAGAAAAAAATATATATATAAATGGTCAATCCACATTTCGGTGGATTGGCCCATTAATTGACAAGGTCAAAGATTGAGGGTGTTGAGCCCTCTATAAATAGAGGTGCTCAACACCTGAGTTAAGTACCCCGGGAGTCCATAGTTTATCTGAAAATTTGTGGAATTTCAGCTTTTGTGTGTTTTAATTTTTAAGAGTTTTCTTGTAATTTTTTTCTTTCGGTAATAAATTTATTAGTGTTTTTATTCAAATCATGAGTAGCTAATTTCATTCTGCTGGGGTAAATGGTGAAGCTATTGATATAAGAATATAGATTAATCTCACTTATATTATAATATATGAATTGTAATCTAAAGATTAATATTTATTTTAAATCTAGATTAATTATTGACAAATTTTGTTACCGCATATATGACTAATTTTATTTATTTGGCATAATTGAACAGAGAAGAGAAACAGAGAAAAAAGTTAATTACCTGTATAACCGCATGGTTGATGAAGAAGAATGATTTTTGATGAAGAAGAAGTGGTGAGTGTTTCATTGATTTTGGTCAATCTAAAATTGAGTTAGGGTTTGATTTGATGAACTGATTTGTAAACCAAAAAAAATATGTATGAGTTGAAATTGACTAGCAAACCTGAAGGAGGAGGATTTTCGAAGAAGAAGTGGTGAGACACTCTGGAGGTTTCGTTTGATGCACTTGATTTGTTAAAAAAAATTGGTAGTTGAAGAAGACTGCGAAGATAAATGAGGGGCGCCAAAATTTTTATCAGTTAGTGGGAAAAATATTTCCCCACTAAAAATATAATTTTTTTGTCACTAAAAGTTAATTTTAGTGGATAAATTATTTTTCACCACTGAATGTAAACTTTTAGTGTGTAATATCCCGAGTTTTTAGTAATAGTGTTTGAATGTTTCTGAATTTGACTTGAATGGCTGTATCGGCTAGCGGTGATCACGGTTTCGGGTCAAATCGCAACCTGATCCAAACCGCACCAACCTGAACCGCACCGCGCGGTTTGAAAAAAATTTAAAATGATTTTGTCGGAACCGAACCTCAAATTTCAGGTTGGTGTGCGGTTTTAACCCAACCGCGACCCGAACCGCCCAAAACCGTAAATTTTGACTCAAACCGCCTAAACCACCGACCCGTGTTCAAATTAGATATTATTTTATATTTTTCTTCTTTTTTAACCATGAAATTTAAGATATTTAATGATCATATGACAATATGCAATGTATAAATGAAAATTAGATAATTCATCTCTTCAATTATTATGTGAAACAAAAAAAATTTCCTTAAAAACATTTATAATCCAAACCACCGACCCGGAACTCCAAAACCGCTAAACTGCCAACCCGAACAACCGTGGTTTTCCTTATCAAATTTGCGATTTCGGTTTCTAATTTCCCAAACCTCCAACCCGCGCGGTTTGAAGTGAAAAATGAAAAAACCGACCTGAACACCCCCTAGTATCGGCCATGTCAGAATATTTATTTTCTAGCCTATCGTGGGGTTTTTCATATCATGTGTATAAGCAATAATAGTTTAGCTTACATGGTGTCTTGGAAAAGCTTATGATGTTAGAAAATATCTTAAGCTACTTTGTCAACATGGATACACGTATGACCGGTGTAATCACACATGTATAACGCAAGCGCACGTATCATTCAAGTAGTATAAAAATATCGATCCCACGAGGACTTAATTCCTACTGTTGTTACTAATTATTGAATCTATTTATTTACAAGTATCTAATTAACGGGAGAAGAGAATGATTGTTTGATTGGTTGGTTAAATGTGGATTTGCTAAATAAATAAACAAATAAAAATACAAAAGAAAATACTAAGGAAAATAACAAAAGATACAAAATACCTAGGGTTGTGACTCCACACAATATTATTCAAAAGATGAATTGATTCTCTTATATATGTGTAATAAATCAGTCTGCTAACCTGGAACACGAAATTATGTAAAAGCCTCTTCCGATGGTCAGACACAAATACCCAGTATAACCCAATTAATAATATTTATATGTTAACCAAGTTATCTGAATTCATTAAGTTCAAGTTCCAATTATGGCTACCTACGCCCGACAGGTATATTCCTATCTTGTAAGGAAATTTATTAAAGGGTTATTTATCCTCAAGGAAGATCGTGAGCTATTGAATCTAAACCTAAAATCCCTTTTCCAAGTTCATTTTAAGTTTACCATATCAATCTTATTGGTGATCAGGCAACAAGAAGCATTAAGCTTAAGATTCAATAAACAAACTAAGGAATTACCCAATATATAATTAAATCAATTATTAAGCATGTGAATATTGTGTTTTATCACTTCCCTAGAATAAAAATAAAATGCTAGGGATATGGGATCCACATTTAATATTTCAAACCTAGGAATCTCACTTATTATAATATATATAAATTATTTTTTGTTCTGTTTTCTCAGGAATTAGTAATGTTAAACATTTAAAACCAGCCATATAGGCGGTAATTATCTGTCACATAAAGACTAGCCAGTAATTTATATTTAAACCGACCATATAGGCGGTATTTAAGCATTCCATTAATTAATCCGGTTAAATTATAATTTATATATTATAATTAAGTGAGATTGACCTAGTTAATCATATTAAATGTTCCACTATTACCCCAGCGAAATTTTAACTACAAAACATAAAAGAAAATAAAAATAAATTAAAAATAAATTACTGAAAGTGAAAGTGAAAGTGCATAATGTAAAAGTACTGAAAGTAAAAGTGCTGAAAGTAATGACTTAAAGTAAAAGTACTGAAAGTAAAAGTGCTGAAAAGTAAAAGTGCTGAAAAGTAAAAGTACTGAAAGTAAAAGTACTGAAAGTAAAAGTGATGAAAAGTAAAAGTGCTGAAAAGTAAAATACTGAAAGTAAAATACTGAAAGTAAAAATATTGAAATTAAAAATAAAAATACATAATTTAAATAATAAAAATATTTACAAAATAGATGCAATCCTTTTAAAGCTATAAAGACCCAAAGGAAAACACACCAAATGAAATGAAATCGTTTGCAATTTATAGGCAAAATTTGCCTTAGCGAGTCGCAACGCGTGACCATTGCGTGTCGCGACGCGCCACGTGGTGCTCAATGATTGGATGCTTTGATTTGTTATCTGCTGACGTGGCGATAAGGAATCTGTTGGCCCAATAGAATGCTGACACGTGGCAGATTGGATGATTAACTCAATAATTATGCTGACGTGGCGATGTGGATTTTCAGCAGCATGTGATGGTGACACGTGGTGCGACGCACGTTAGCAGATTCGTTGTGATATTGACACGTGGCAGGCGCACGTTAGCAGATTCAGTGCACGTTAGCATCCTACGTATTTTAGAAAAACCCATTTGATTAGTCCATATGTCCCGGTGCATTTTAACAGAGGTCTGGCACACATTAGCGGTCGTGACGCAGGCTGCGCGTCTCAACGCGCCAAGAGACAGTTTTGCCCTTTTGTCTTTTTTTCATTATTTTGGTCCCGAATCACCTCCAGAGAGTCCTGAAACCTTATTCATCTACAAAATAACACAAAACACATCAAAATATTCATAAAACCCAAGAAACTATATAAAATATTAAGTCAAATGAGTGGGAAATAGTGATACATTTACCACTCATCAACGTATCATTCATGTGTATGTTTAGGATCATAAATGCTCAAGTATATTAATTGTAATGAACCTATGTTTCATAGATTACATAGGAGAATCCATCTAGTTCCACTTGATCATGTAAGCATTATGACTGGATGTTATTCTGTGAGTGGATGTTTTTATTTTCCTTGTTTTCCTACTTAAAGTATTATACAAATTAAATTTATGTTTCATGAATATCAAGTTTAGAGGTTACGCAAGTATGTTTCTGAATTACCATGTTTCAATGATAAACTACTCAAGCATATGTTGTATTTCAAGAATCGCATCAATTATTACATGATTTTGTATTTCAAGAATCACATCAGTTATTACCTATTTTTCCAAGTGATGCTTATATACTTGATATGATACATGGTTATGATTTATAAGTTCATGTTATGTGATATTGTTACGGTATGACTTATGAACTACGATTTATGTTTCATGACTTACAACCTACTTTCATGATTTACGTTTTATGTTTGTAACATGTGTGAAGAGTTTGGTTGATGAGTTGGGATTGTGTCATAGCAATGTCGGTTAGGGAATTTGCTTAGATGACATTCATCTCATACCAATTTTAAAATAGGTAGCGAGTCTCGTATGAGCATTGTATGCAGAGTTAATGTATATGATTTGCCTAAGCATGTTTTAAAAGGCCATGTCATATGCTTTCGATATATGTGTGTGTGTGTGTGTGTGTGTGTATTCAGTGTTCATTTAATTTCTATGATTTGAGAACTGTGTCATGATTCACGATTTACATTTCATAATTTGCAAGTCATGATTTATAGTTTACGAGTCACGATTTACAGTTTATGTCTCATGATTTACAGTTTACGCTTCACGATTTACATGTCATATTTTACAGCTATGAGTCATGTTCTATAGTTACTGTTCATGATTTACTGATTTTAGATTATGATTTACATTTACATGTCATAGTTTACAGTCAATGTTTCATGATTTATAGTTTATGTTTTCATTCTGCAGTTTATGATTAATGTTTTCAGTTTATGTTTTCCATTTGACATGTTTACAGTTTATGTTTTCCACATGTCATGTTTACATTTTATGTTTTCAACATGGCATGTTTACAGTTTATATTTTCATGTGTCCTTTTTGTAGTTTATATTTTCCACGTGTCACATTTATATGTTTATAGTTTATGTTTTCCATGTGTCTTATTTACATGTTTTTAATTTATGTTTTTCACGTGTCGATTTACAGTTTATATTTTCATGTAATATGCTTTCGATTCACGATTTATATGTTTTCATTTCATGCTTTAGACGTTTACAGTTCCTCTGTACAGTCACCAATTTATGGTTTCATTTTCATGTTTCATGATTTACAATTTATGTTTTAGGAGGTTTATAGCTCATGTCACATGATTTATAGTTCATGAATTTTCAAAGTTTATAGCTTAAGTTTTATACTCCACAATATATGAGTTACACATTTAAAAGTACAAGTATTTAATTGATTTCAAAACACCAATAGAGTGTCGTCCCCTTATGCATAGCTGATCGAATATACTCATTTTCATGTTCACATTCCCTTATGCGGTAGTAAGTTCTCATTAAGTAGGCTCAATTGTAGTTAAAGCTACTCGAGTATGCTCAGTTTTAGTATAACGATCGGAGACTTGAAAAATGGAGAAAATCAAAGAAATTAGAGATAAGGTAATTTGACCCAAATCTTGGATTGAAAAGTTTTGGTTAATGAGATGTTATATTTATGATATAAGCATATTAGACATTGTAATTAGTTGAACTAATTAAGGATCAAGTACTTGGAAACCCTAGATAATGAGCTATTGAGACCATGAGATTAAAGAGTTGAATTAGATTGAAGAGTGTTGGTTTAGTATGTATTTACATTGAAATTTAAGGAATTGATGAGTAGAAGTTTTAATATGAAGTATGGAAATGTATTTGGGCATGTAGACATGAAGAAGTTCATTTTAGGCCTTAATTTTGGCCTAGCGTTGCGACGTAAAGGATCGCGTGTCACGACGCGTACTGGGGAATTTGTGCAGATTTGCTTCTAGATTGCATGTGTCGCGACAAGTAAGGACTCGCATCACGATGCACACTGAAAATCAATAAGCAAATGTTTCTGCAATGGTTAGCGTCGCGACGCGTAAGGCCCTGTGTCGACGCGAAGACCAAAATTTCTCTAAATTAATTTTAAACCATTCCAGTTTTACCCAAGCCTGTTAGAGACCACCCTAAGGCTCTCGTATCAGCTCATATACATATATTACATCATGATATAAGTAAGTTACACCTCGGAGTGATAGAAACCTCTTAAATAAGTAAATTTAGTCTGATAATGTAATATGTTTCTTAGTTCATTTCTAATCTAGTTTATCAAATATAGATCATCGCAGGAACCGTAATTTTCTCCGGCAGAGTAAACAGTGCCAACCAGATTCTAAACCAGTGAGTGGACACTCTTCTCTAAAGTTGACTTTTATGATATATTTTATATATTAGACTTATTTTTACGCTTTAGGGCGTTATTTGATTTTATCTAGTTTGTTATGTTTGAGAAAGAAATATTTTCAAAGTTTGATTTTATGGTTTTCGAGGCAGGAGGGAAAAATCCACCTCAGTATGTAACTAGATACAAACATGGAATTAATGTTGGGTTCTCCTAGAACATGCCAATGATCTATTAAGCATAAAAAGTGTGAATAATCAAAGTAAGATTGCGGAAAAATACTTACAATGATCGGTTATGGCGGATGTGGATATAACAAAAATTTGCTTTCCTTTGTATGAATATTGACCTCCAAACCCTCCTTTGAATTCCAAACTCAAGGGTTAGTGTCCCTAACACATTTGTTGACTCCTTTGATGTGCTAGCATGCAAGATTTTTGAATCAAAAATCATCAAACATGAACCCTAGGTTCACGCCACTTTGAGAGTGAGAGAGGGGAGAGTTTCGGTCATTGCATCAATGAGAGGGAGATAGTGTTTTCTTATTTTGATTTTCCAAAATCAATATGTCAAATACCAAATTTCCAAAAGTTGGTATTAGTCATTCAAAAATGAAAATATAAAATAAAGCTTGAGTGTAGAGATTGTTTTAAGTGTTGAAAAAACAATCCAAGTCTTACACTTTATTTCAACCACTTCCATCACAAGTCAAAAGTGTGATGTAAGTCAAGTGGGTCCCACCACTTGCAAATTACGAATTTAAGTCGAACAATCACAACGCACAACTTCGCTCGGGCTCAGGTTCGTTAATACCGAATTAAAGAATTTTTCGTTGCGACTTAATTAAATAATAATGCCTCGCAAAATTATTACGAAAGTCGCTCGCAAATTAATTCTAAATTAATTCGTTCGCCCGAATTAAAATCTAATTTAATTCCGCTATGAAATCTAATTTCATTTAATATATCGAATATATTATTTAATCGATTAATTCCAAATTAATCGTTCTCTCTCTACTATTTGAATTTTATCCCAGATAAATTCTTTCCGCAATTAATCCTAGATTAATTTTCTCTCTCTCATAATTAATCCCAGATTAATTTTGTTCGAGTCAAACGTCATCGGTGAATCTTTAGGAAGCGACCCATGAGATCCCTGGATATGTTGGCAGTAAATACGGTCATCGGACTATCTGAACACGTGCGTACCTCGTACCATGTTCTTACCGATTTACAAGACATGGTTGGCTTCTAGCAAATCACCGTGCCTACCCAATTCTCCAGAAATATTCTTTTAAGGAATATGTAATCTTTGTTAGACATAGTAGACGTAGTATTGCGTATTACGATCCAGTATTTGATGTCACATGCTAGGCCTGGGACTGGAATTGTGTCTGCCCCGTACGAAGCACATATCGGATCACTAACAACTAGTCTCTTTAATCAGATAATCATGATCTTGTCATATTATCTCGATAATTGCAGCATATTATAGAGTACCAATTCTATACCCATGCGTGATCATCATCTCCATATGACTGAAGTGACACTTCCATCTTGACATCACACCCAATACACTACGATTCTCAGTATACCCAGAAAAGGCGTACACAGAACCTGTTAAAGCCCCGGACGACCAAAACCAAAGTATACTGATTGTCACAAGTATTAGCGATGCAAGTCTCAGGTTAGACCAAATACATCTACCCTGATTCAGATTCTCATAGACACATAGTCACACTACCAATGGGATTCCGAGGGGTCTATCCAGAGTGAAGCTGTTTTTGTACCATCGGCAAACACAACCTCTTATCACACTTGCATAAGTATCCAATACTTAAATATATGAGAACTATGACGTTATGCTTCCATAACGCGCACAAGTGTAATACTTGTCTATTTTGTATTATTGATGTCCAGTCTCGATAATACTACGACTAGGGATATTTAATGATTAAACTTTATGTGGATTAATACTATCTCATATCTTATTAATCTGGTACTAATCATATGGACTTTTATTATTTATATATCCCGATAATCCAATTACAAATGATAAAAAAGCAATTTCATTTGTCACATAGTTAATTTGTACAACAACACCATGTTCTATACAAATAGTGATGCTATGGGTCATAATTGTCCAACAATCTCCCACTATGCCTATAGCCAATCACTCAAGTGTCCTACACCTGAACTATATACGGGTCGCTCAAACTTTTGTTGAGAAACAACTTTCGTCAGCGGATTTACAAGTTTATCATCTGATTTGATTTATTCGATCATCACATCGCCACGATGTATGATCTTACGAATCAGATGAAATAATTGAAATACATACTTGGATCATTGATGAGACAGCGGTTCCTTATCCTATGTTGTAGCCAGCTCAGCTGCTAATAGAACTTCACCTAATCCAATTAGGATTATATAGATCCAAAATGCTTCTTTTGCTGCCTCAGCTGCAACAATGTTCCGCTTTTATTATTTATTCGGCAACAGTATCTTGCTTGGAAGATTTCCATCTCACTGTTCCGTTATCCAAACTAAATATGTACCCTTATTGAGACTTAAAGTCGTCTTTTTCGGTTTGGAAACTTGCAGCGGTGAACATCAAGTTCTGGGAGGGTTGTCCTCAAGTTCTCATTTCCCCATATTCCCAGAAAGCATCCTTAGTTCGTCCAAGATACTCAAGGATGTTCTTGGCATCAATCCAGTGACCATCACCTGGATTAGCCTTATTGTGTCTACATATGCTCAAAGCATATGAGACATCGGGACATATACATTTCAAAAACATATAAGCTTTGGGAGGGTTGTCAGCAGCTTTCTAGATCTATCCCAGTAGATCTTTATTCCCAGAATAAAGCCTGCTTTTCCCAGGTATTTCATGGAGAATTTTAATGAAAGCCAAGCTTTCACCGATAATATTATGGGAATGTAATTGCTAAGAAACAATACATCATCAACTTATAGGACATTCATTATCAGTGCGCTCCCACTAACCTTCTAATATATACAAGAATCATTTTCGTTTTGAATTAAATCATATATCATTATAATTTTATCAAAACGTTGGTTCCAAGAACGCTATGCTTTATTTAATCCATAAATGGATCGATTTAACTTTCAAACCTTGTTTGCTTGTTTTGATATGACAAAACCATCAGGATGTTGATAAACATCCTCCAAAAGGTTTCCGTTAAGGAAAGCAGTTTTGATATCCAAGTGCCATATTTCATAAATGAAATATGTAACATTAGCAAGCATTATCCAAATGGATTTAATCATGGCAACAAGTGAAAATATTTTATCTTTATCAACACCATGTTGATGACGATACCCTTTCGCTACAAGCCTAGCCTTGTACGTTTGTATGTTGCCATCCATGTATGTTTTCCTTGAAGACCTATATAGTACCAATAGGCACAATGCCTTCTGGTACATCAACCAGTGTCCAAACTTAGTTGGTATACATGGAATCCATTTCAGACTTCATGGCATTTTGCCATAAAAGGAGTCGATATCTTGTATCACTTCCTCATACGTAGCCGGTTTGTCTTCCTCATAAGATTGATATCTATATGAGGTGAGATCAGAAACCCATACCTCCCAAGTTATTTTCTGACTCTCTCCGACCTACGCGGTTCTTATGTATTCGAAGATTATTGGTACAGTTCCATCCCTAATGAACTGTTGGTGTTCCGTGAGGACTCGGTGCCTGGAACAGTACTACTCCGATTTTCATCGAGTTTTACTTTCCTCCCACTTACCACTGCATATAGGAATTCCTCTTACCAAAACCGCATAGAGAGCAACAATTACATTGTTCTCTTGTGAGTTGTATAAGAACTATACTTTGGTTTCCCTATGACAACCTTCAAATGGGCACTTATCCGATTTGGGTTCCAATTTGGTACTATCCAAACATTTAGCGTATGCCCAGCATTCCCAAATCTTCAGGAATGAGAAACCCGGTTTCTTTCATGTTCATATCTAATATGAAGTCTGTCTAACATATTTTCATGGAACCTTATTCAAAATAAGTATTGCACTGTTTAATGTGTATCCTCAGAAGGAAATTGGTAGCTTAGAGCAACTCATCATTAACCTTACCATGTCCAACCAAGTTTGGTTTGTTTGTTCGGACACACCGTCAAATTGAGGTGTCCCGTGAAGAGTCCACTGTGAAAGAATACCATACTCTTTCAAGTAATCTTGAAACTCATATCTTTAAGTATTTTACATTATGGTCCGACCGTAATATTTTTAATACTTTTACCGGCCTGTTTTCTTACTTCGTGTCGAAACTCTTTGAATTACTCAAAAGTTTCTGACTTGTGTTTCATAAGATACACATAACCATAACGCGATGCCACATCCGTAAAGGTTACGAAGTATTCATATCCACGTCTAGCCTAGCTAGACATGGGCCCACTTACGTCACTATGAACGAGGGCTAACAGATCGGTGGCATTTGCACTTTTACCAAGTAAAATGAGTTTTAGGCACTTTGCCTAATTAAACTATATTCGTAGACATCATTTGAATTAGAATCAAATTCGTCTTAGTATCCACTCTTCGAAAGTGTGGACATACGAGTCTTGTTAATGTGTCCCAGACAACAATACCACAAATAAGTCTCATCTGATTAATTCAGTTTGAGCTATTTGTTTGTCATGTTATATGTTTGAGATTCATTTATATTCTAAATATAAATAATGTTATTCACATCTAATTTGCTTATCTCAATATCATCTTTATAAACAAAACACTTAGTGTTCTAGAATATAAAGGTATACCCGCAACAAGTTAAACTAGATACAGAGATAATGTTCCTAGTCAAACTAGATACATTATAACAGTCTCCTAATTTAAGTACATGTCCAAAGGCAGTTCCAAAACTTAGGTTTCTAAGGCCAAATAGCGACTCTCGTCTTGTTTCCAACTTGTAGGTCGATCTCATCTGAAGCCAGTATCCTGCTCATCAGCAGATGCCGCACATCAGTACATATTTACGTACCACATCTAGTATAAAATCCAATTTTAAAACCAGTAGTGGATACGTTTATTACAATAACAAACATATCTGAAGTCGAAGCCTTGCCCCGCCTTCACTTCCTTCATGTCTGCCTTCTCCATACGACAGTCACGCTTCCAGTGACCCCGTTTACTACAGTTTAGGCAGACATCTTGGGATATGTCATTTGTCTTCCCAGAAGACTGTAATGATTTTGCCTTTGCCTTTTTTTTTTCCACACCCTAGAAGCCTTCGGTCAAGCCTTGGCCTTCTGGGATGTCGTAGTAAGATGCGTCTTGCGCTTCTTGCCCTTTTGGAAGCTCTGGCTCTTCCTCCTTGAGTATAGCCATAAACTCTCCCAGAGTTTTTCCATTGGTTCATAATGAACTTGCCCTAGTATTCGAGCAGAGACTGTAAGATCAAATCTTTGGAAGTCTCGGCCTCGTAGGTAATGACCAGCTAACCTAGCTGTTCGATGTCAGTAATCATCTGCGACACCCAGTGCTCGACAGACGTACCTTCTGACATACGTGAGCGAAATAGCTTCTTTTGCAATTCATACTTCTAAGATCTAAGGTTAGATCTATGAAGATCCTTTAATTTCAACATCATGGTATAAGGATCTAATCCTTAGTTCTGATGACGAAATTAAAGAGTCATTGCAGCAAGCATAACGGATTGAGCACTAAAGTTATCATCACGATGAGTCTTCCTAAGCTCATATTCTACTATTTTCTCAACTCCGGGCTCAGGCTCGAAAGGTCACTCTATCAAATAAAGTAACTTCTCGGCACTCAAGACTATCCTGAGATTCATTTCCAAATATGGAAAATTAAAGTTGTAAAAGACATTTTCTCCTAGGATTGTGTCCTTTGACGCTAATCTTTCCAGTTCTAATGATTTCTATAGTCCAACTATCCAATCAACTATTTCAGATATCATCAAATGTAATGATTACTATAGTCTAACTATATAACCAACTCTAAATGATCGGTTAAATTCAAATGTATTGATTACTATAATCCAATTATATAACCAACTATAAATGAAGTAGTTTGAATACAATCCAACTGTCAAATTAAAATAACATTTGAATATTAGTCCAACTAATATATTTATATTTAAATAATTAATGACGAAAAATGAAATGAGCGCGTATTGGCAAGTATCTAAACGAAATTGCAAATTTAATACTTGCCTCCCACTATTTTTCGGCGAGCCTCTAACCCTCTGTGGAGTACTCGGGAAACCTAATTTCCTAGTGAGCTAGGATCCCGTTAAATAACACAACCTTGACTTTGGCCAACAAATTGTATGAAACTTAACTAGGTAGATCTCTAAGATCAATTGGATCTCATCCAATTCCTAGATCCAGTAGGCGGACCTCCAAGTCCGAAACATATATCCAATATATCCAATATATTCCCTAACCTTTTTCCTCTGTATCAACTAAGCCTTGGCTTTGGCTCAACAAGCTTAATGAAACCAGTTAAGCGTGACCCATTAACAGTGGGAAAGCTTCGTAATCGAGGCCGATGAACAAGAAGTGACCTTGACTTTGGCCAACAAATCACAACTTGCCCAAGACGTACGATATGGAACAAAGCTTTCTTGATTCAAACACATCCGCGATGGACAAAGGTCTTGACTTTGGCTAACAAACCAATGCCAATCTTGGATCTTGAGAGAGAATCACTCAATGGAAGGAAAAACGCTTAATATGAAATGAGGGTTTTTGTCGCGATTTGGCAACCAATTTATTATCTTTAATTAGGTCTCATCATACACCCTTAAGCATGCATTCTAAAAGCATAATAAGGTGCGATAAAATTAATAATGATATACGGATGGATATACAACAAATTATTCCTAGAACAAATCTCTCCATTTCCTCTCACTGGCTAGCACTATTCTAACTTCTACCCAATTACATAATACATTAAAGAAACCTCATTTACATTGAGGGGAATTGGTGAGAAGAGAATTACAAAGAGTCAAGAGATAAAGGCTGGACACGCAGGTCCAATTTAATAAATTCTAAATTTATTACAATAATTTCCAAAATTGCCCTCACCCTTCTAATATCCATCTGATATACATTATTCATTCATACATCCAAGTATTCACACAAAGCATGTTATTCAATCAATCTAATCCAATTAATTAATCTTTGAATTAATGACCATCCAATGTTCAAACAACGATTTGATTTGCGCGAGTCCAACTCGTTTAAGAATAAATACTCAAAGTACGTATTCTTGAATTATATCGAACTACAATTTCAAATCCAATTTAAATTATGTTCAATACTAATTCATATTTAATTCCAAATTAAATAATTACACTTTTAATAGTGCCTTTTAGACTTGGATTCCAAATCCAATCTTTATGGGTCTCAAAGGCCCAATTAGTATCCAATAATATTCAATTAAAGTCCAATGGGCTTTTAATTAATTCTTTAGGCATGGGCTTTAGCAATTATGGGTCAAACCCAAGATGCCAAGGCCCAATTAGGAATCACCCTATTCCAAAAATCAATTTAGGCCCATTACGCCCAATTAAAATTTTAAAGGCCCAATTATCATATTTGGACTTTATGGAAATGGTTTTAGGCCCAATTGGATCCAACCAATTATCATAAACCAAACTTGGCCCAACCAAGCCCATTAAGCCCAAATACAATAAATTAAATTAACTCA
The DNA here is from genome assembly GCA_019454045.1 of Zanthoxylum bungeanum. Classification (NCBI taxonomy): domain Eukaryota; kingdom Viridiplantae; phylum Streptophyta; class Magnoliopsida; order Sapindales; family Rutaceae; genus Zanthoxylum; species Zanthoxylum bungeanum. The sequence goes on along the minus strand of SKCR01023380.1, from coordinate 32,197 downwards.
TTATTCCAAATTACAAATTAATTCAATTCAAGTGTAATTACCATAATTAATTAATTAATCTAATGCTTCCAAAACACTAATTAATTCAATTAATCATGCTCTACATTTCCAATTCATGTCCAACACATATTGAAGCAAAATCAATCTTATAACATGCATCAAGGCTCACGGAAAAGGCATACAAAAATCATTCAATTTGATTTCAATCTAATTAAATCAACATTCAATATTTCTATCAGGCCATCAACACATCCAATTGTTAAATTTCAAAAATTAACCATGAGCATTCCTAGGGTATCATATTCAGCCAAGGGTATATTTTGGGGAAAATTAATCCTATCAATTTTTCACAATTCCAACAATGCACAAATCCAATTGAACATCATATAAACATATCCCAACAAATAATTTAGGCAAAATAAGCTCCAAGCCAAAAATCCCAAATTTAAATTCATGAACCCTAGATTTATTTTATGCTTAAATTGGCTCTGATACCATTGTTGGTTACCCTAGAACATTCCAAGGATCTATTAAGCATAAAAAGTGTGAATAATCAAAGTATGATTGCGGAAAAATACTTACAATGATCGGTTATGGCGGATGTGGAGATAAAAAAAATTTACTTTCCTTTGTATGAATGTTGAGCTCCAAGCCTTATTTGAATTCCAAACTCAAGGTTAGTGTCCGTAACACCTTTGTTGACTCCTTTGATGTGCTAGCATGCAAGATTTTTGAATCAAAAATCATCAAACATGAACCCTAGGTTCACGCCACTTTGAGAGTGAGAGAGAGGAGAGTTTCGGTCATTGCATCAATGAGAGGGAAAGAGTATTTTCTTATTTTGATTTTCCAAAATCAATATGTCAAATAAAAAATTTCCAAAAGTTGGTATTAGTCATTCAAAAATGAAAATATAAAATAAAGCTTGAGTGTAGAGATTGTTTTAAGTGTTGAAAAAGCAATCCAAGGCTTACACTTTATTTCAACCATTTCCATCACAAGTCAAAAGTGTGATGTAAGTCAAGTGGATCCACCACATGTAAATTCTGAATTTAAGTCGAACAATCTCAGCGTGCAACTTCGCTCGGGATCGAGTTCGTTAATTCCGAATTAACGAATTTTCTGTTGCGACTTAATTAAATAATAATGCCTCGCAAAATTATTATGAAAGTCGCTCGCGAATTAATTCTAAATTAATTCGTTCGCCCGAATTAAAATCTAATTTTTATTCTGTTATGAAATCTAATTTCATTTAAGCGTTCTCTCTTTACAATTTGAATTTTATCCCAGATAAATTCTTTCCGCAATTAATCATAGACTAATTTTCTCTCTCTCATAATTAATCCCAGATTAATTATGTTCGAGTCAAACGTCATCGGTAAATCTTTGGGAAGTGACCCATGAGATCCCTGGATATGTTGGTAGTAAATACGATCGTCGAACTATCCGAACACGTGCGTACCTCGTACCACGTTCTTACCGATTTACAAGACATTGTTGGCTTCTAGCAAAGCACCGTGCCTACCCAATTCTCCAGAAATATTCTTTTAAGGAATATGTAATCTTTGTCAGGAGTAGTATACGTAGTATTGCGTATTACGATCCAGTATCTGATGTCACATGCTAGGCCTGGGACTGGAATTATGTATGCCCCGTACGAAACACATATCGGATCACTAGCAACTAGTCTCTTTAATCGGATAATCATGACATTGTCATATTATCTCGATAGCTGCAGCATATTAGAGAGTACCAGTTCTGTACCCCTGCGTGATCATCATCTCCATATGACTGAAGTGACACTTCCATCTTGACATCACACCCAATACACTACGATTCTCAGTATACCCAGAAAAGGCGTACAAAGAACTTGTTAAAGCCCCGGATGACCAAAACCAAAGTATACTGATTGTCGCAATTATTAGCGATGCAAGTCTCAGGTTAAGACCAAATATACCTACCTTGATTCGGATTCCCATAGACACATAGTCACACTACCAATGGGATTCCGATGGGTCTATCCAGAGCGAAGCTGTTTCCGTACCATCGGCAAACACAACCTCCTATCACACTTGCATAAGTATCCAATACTTAAATATTCGAGAACTATGTCGTTATGCTTCCATAATGCGCACAAGTGCAATACTAGTCTATTCCGTATTATCGATGTCCAGTCTAAATAATACTATGACTAGGGATATTTAATGATTAAACCTTATGTGGATTAATACTGTCTCATATCTTAATAATTCGGTACTAATCATATGGAATTTTATCATTTATATATCCCGGTAATCCAATTACAACTGATAAAAGAGCAATTTCCTTTGTCACATAGTTAATTTGTACAACAACACTATGTTCTGTATAAATAGTGATTATATGGGTCATAATTGTCCAAAAATTAACAGATGACATGTGCACATGTAGAGGACTGGGGGGACGGTGATATATAACGCCCCATATCCTAGTTCAGGACTAGGGATGATAGATACCCCGAGATCCTAGTTTCAGATCTTGGAGGATGGCATAGATTCGCACCCCCAGTTCTAGTTCAGTGACTTGGGGGACGACGATATGTAACGCCCCAAGACCACTAGTTTCATGGACATGAATGGTATGTTGTGGGGGACGTCGATACGTAACTCCCCAAATTCATGGATTTGCATTCCTGATTCTAGTTAGGCATATGGGGGACGACGATACGTAACGCCCCATATGTCAGGTTTTCAGAGACAGAAACCAGTTTTTAGATACAGTTTTCCGAAAGGTTCCAGAGAAAGTTTTCTAGAAATAAAGTTTTCTGAAAAAATAGTTTATAAGAGATTTCCAGAAAAGTAGATTTTAGAAAAGTTCTTCAAAAAGAAAGAGTTTTTTTCAGTTATAAAAGAAATTTTCAGAAAAGATAAATTTGAGATAAGTTGGATTCTAGAACCATGTATTTTCAAAAGCGTTTTAGTATTCATTTATAAACTGTCCACTCTCTCATATCGTTCAAACGATCTAACCCCTCACTCCCAGTTTCCTTATTTTATAGGTTTACCCGGAGGGCGAGCTCGGGAGGATGGATACTAAAGGCAGTTATTAGGGTACTTGGTTCACCAGATCGAGTCAGAATCAGAGTCAAGTTTAGTCAGAGTCAAGAAATGTCATGTATTGTTTATGTATGCATTATAAGTGGTTTACTAACATAGTTGTTGACACATTGTAACATTGAGTACTTAATATTAAAAATTATTATGCATTTGTGTTAGTGAATTAGGCATTGGTCCCATGCATAAGTATGTATATAAGTAAGATTAGCAGTTATCTGAAAGATAGAGGCTCTGGGGAATAGGTTGGCCTATTCCCCTACCGGTGGCATCTCCAAATCGAGGATGTTACAAAGATTGTATCAGAGCTTGGTCTAGGGAGTCAGGGACTGCAGTGGGCAGAGTGCTGGGTTCTTGTATATATAGTATGCTCGGGTTACTAATATGTGAGTCACTACATCTCCAGTATTCGATCCTCGAGTACGTCCTCAATTTCCATAGACAGGTCAGTAAGGATGCCTAAGTTATCTGAATTATTTTCTTAGTAAAAGTAACCAAAATTCTTTTCTAGTTAAGGACTCTCATGTAGTAATCCTGGCTTATTAAGCCGAAGTCCAAGATAAGTTGGGAGAACACATAGTAAATTTCTAAGAATAGTTACCTAAAGGCGTGGGAAAAGAAAGTTATAAGAAGTTAAGGAAGGATGTATATATATTTAAGCAGTCAGAGACAAGAAAATTAAAGAGACAGAGTGAGATAGGGAAGTCCTAAGGAAACCCACACAATGAAGTAGAAAGAGAAAAAAAAAAGCTAGAAGTTTAAGCAAACATAAGCAATTAGAGGAAAAAATATAGAAACAGATAATTACGGAAGTACAAAACCTTAATACTAAAGAAAATAAAGTAAGACTGAATCAAGTAAAATGTTGAAGTAAATTTGAGTAAGATACCTTCCTTCCTTCAAAGATTCCTTCCTTGATTAGAAAATTTCTTCAAGAAGACTCAATAGCCTTAAGTTCCTCGTATTTATGGTAAGTCTCCCAAGTAACAAAAAAAAAGAAAGATAAAAGAAATAAGAACTCGAGACTAAGCGTGGAAGTTTCAACAGACAAAAGATACCAATAAGTGAATGAAGACCTTAGATTCCTAACCCAGGCCCGCTGATCGATAAGAGAAGATTGTAAACAGAAAGGATTAACTGCCTTAATTCAAGAATCGGGTACATAAGGTTCCAATCTATCTAAACCCACATCTCTTAGCTATACTAGTTAAAGAAATGGTCATGACAAAGTCTATCTCATATATGTCTTACATGAGTAATAAACTCTACTAGGAGACAAAGTTTTAGAACAAGGACACTGACACCAATGAGATGTATATTTCTGCTCCACCTTATACCAACCTAGGTAAAGATAACTGTAAGAAAGTTCGATGAGAATTTATCCAAAGTAAGAAACAGAAAGCACTAAATGATAGATCATTCATATAAGGAAGAATGAGGTTATAAGAGATAGAAAAGAAAAAAATCAACCTAAGCCAAAGTGGATAAGTTAGAAATACCTGTAGAACTCCATAGATTGGTCCATTGATAATAGAGATTCTTGAAAGTTTAAAAAAGGACAGATATATGAGATGAGAGGAAATCAGAAGTTAACAAAGAATACCAGCACGAACCGTAAGATTTCACAGCATAATTGTAGCCTATAATAAGAACAGAGAATAGAGATCTAGGAAATAGTCAATGGAAAGAAGCCACCACTGGCTTTGGAAGCACATTATGGAACTAAAGGATAGACTAGGTAAATAAATAATAAAGAAAACTACTGGAAGTAATAAGGAATTTTAGTATATATAGTAAGAATAGAAAATGTAACTTGAAGATTTTGGACAGATTAAAAAATATTAAGGAACTCTAACACATGGAATAGTCTATATTGTTTCCAATAAGGTAAATAGTAAATAAGAGAGATGTATACTTACAGATTCCCTATGGAATGTATAAACTCACACTCTACCTAAAGCTCAGTGAAGAGAAGAACCAGTAAGGAACTACGTTTAACAAAATTAGATGAACAGCGAGACAGCTAGACAACAGGATAAATGAATTTAACAGAGCATAAATAAGGAGCATGAGATGGGATAGTCTGAAGTCATGGTGAGTCTAGTAAAATTTAGAAATTATCATTGTATTGAAGACTCTTAAGAGAGTCAAAGCTCAAAGATACGAAGGGACCAAAGGGGACGATTCTCAGAAATATGGTAGGTGACTCTTGAAGAGTCTTATTGTACTAGACATGAGAAATAGATAAATAGCAGCACCCGAACCAAATGATTTAATAGAGATATCTTTAGCAATAAAGTTGATGAAATTTAAGGGAAGTAGAGATGAAAGAGTTCAAGGAACTGGGATGAGAAGAAAATCTAAGTAGCGAAGTAAACTTTATAAGGAGTAATAATAGAGGAAGTATAGTAGGACTTTGAGGGTAATGAGAAGAAATACATAGGCAACACAATAGGGTTTTTAAAGAGCATGACTCTAGTGATGGTTCATAATAAGAGATAGTATGACTGATAGTCGGAATAAGGATCAAGAGTGAAATGAAGTATGAAACTCAAGAAGTATCTAATAGAAGAATTTTAGTACGAGAGTCGACGCCAGATGGGAAAATATGAAATTTCTAGTCTAATAGATAAGCAGCAAGTGCAACCACTGTATGGTTAGGGAGTGAGACTACCACCACCAGAAAGACATTAGGACACACCCCCACCCTCCCAACCCTCGTTAAATAATGACAACAAAGATGGATCCCGATTTTTTTTTCAAGATATTCCCAAAAGCACTTAAATACACTAGTAAAATAGGCTGAAATATAAAAGTTTCCAGATCTAGTACATGAATGAGTTGAAAAGAAGAAAGTGGTGATAAGAAAAAAAAAAGTTTAGGAGAAAGACAGCCTATATGAGATGATTAAGAGATAAAATAGTAGTTAATCATTAACGGAAAATAAAAGAGCCAACGATAGACATAACTAGAGAATTAAAAAGGTTGATGCCCTTCAAGGTAAAAGACATGTACAAAGGAATCAGAAATTCCGCAAATAGTTAAGAATAAGAAAGTAGACAAGAGGAACATTTTGTGAAAAGTAGAAGTAAAACCATTGAGATAGAACAATAATAAAAGAGATACCAGACAACAATGATAAAGGTGTATAAGGATGAGATAAATTTTCAGTAGTTCTCCGGAATAGTAAGAATTGGGACTGGAATTTTACCATATAAGTAAAGGGAAATGTGGATGATATGACCTGTATGCCTTTTTCACAACACATCGTTGAGGATAATGTAGAGGATAACTAAAGAAGAAACTAAGGACAATTTAGAAACGGTCAAGGAAAGTAAGAATGTCGAAATTGTTGGGATCAGGACAACTCTAAATAGGATAGGATCCGTGAGATAATTGAAAATGGAGCATTCTAGAGTACAATTAAGAAAAGAAATGATGGTCAGCATAAAAGACAGTAACCATATTTGTACTAGCAAAGAAATCAAAAGTGCAGAAAAGTATCTAATACTAGCATAAAATGCACACGATTAGGTTTACAATGAGTATTACCAGAGAAATAACCTGAAGGAATGTCCTAAGTATGGGAGTCGTCGATTAACATTAAGAGTACCTGAAAAGATTAGTTATGAGTTAAGAAGTTCTAAACCCATATTAGGTATTTGTTTGAGAACTCGAAAGAAGAAACTCATAGGTAACGAGGACTTACTAAAGAGGAAAGAGAAATATCAAATAGTCAGCTAAGATTGGAGCCAAGAAAATGTTAGTAGGATATATCTTATGAAGTCATTTAAGAAGTTACATTATGAAGAGTAGTTGAACAACCTGAACTATATACAAGTTAAAGGAAAGTGAAGATTATTGGCTACAGTATAGGATACAATGGAGATGCCTTAAACTTGAAGACTAACTAAAGTCCCTAAAGATAACTAGAAAATTATTATTGTCATGGAAAGAGGTATTAAGGGGGTTTCGAATCAGAATGGAACTAAGATAAGTGAGACGACAGACTACGAATATAGTAAAATTTTGAAAATGATAACTCAAGTAGATAGATTGAGATAAAGGATGTTGAATATAGTTGGAAGGTTTAGAAATAAAGTTCCTATAATTCATAGAGATAGTAGTAGTATGACGATAAATATAGAATACTGAACAGAGGATCATGGAGTGAAATTAAGGAATTACCTTTCAGTCAAGAACTCAAGAAATTATTCATGAAGGTCCACGAACTTTGAGAGTAGAATGTACAAGTATGACAAAGGATTTCCAGAGATTTTTGTATTAAGATCTCGAACAAAAATCCAAGAGCGAATTTAGGAAGATAAGAATAAGAAGAGATGCAAATATCTTCGACAAGGATAAATCTACGAGTTAAGCCCCAGAAAGGATTCGAGGACGAATCCTATTTAAGGGGGGAGAATTTGTAACGATCGAAAAATTGACTATTGTCACATCGTGAGATGAGTGATACATAATATAAATTATGTTTGAGCACATATACATTCATGGGATGACTTTGGGGAAAATCGGTTAATTCCTCAAAATTTCGATACGAAACTGTTAAATATTCCACTACGGACAGCCCATGTTATTTGGACCGTAACTTTCTCATACGAACTCCAATTTTATGAATTTTATATCACCAGAAATCTGAGATCGAGATACTTCTGAAACAAAGAAAGAAAGAAAGAAGAGGAAAAAGAAACAAAGGAAAGACTTGGTAACCATTAGAGACTTGAAGAATGAGAAAATCAAAGAAATTAAAGGTAAGGTCATTTGACCCAAATCTTAGATTGAAAAGTTTTGGTTCATGAGATATTATATTTATGATATAAGCATATTAGACATTGTAATTGGTTGAACTAATTAAGGATCAAGTACTTGAAAACCCTAGATAATGAGCTTTTGAGACCATGAGATTAAATAGTTGAATTAGATTGAAGAGTGTTGGTTTAGCATGTATTTACAATGAAATTTAAGGAATTTATGAGTAGAAGTTGTAATATGAAGTATGGAAATGTATTTGGGCATGTAAATATGAAGAAGTTGATTTTAGGCCTGAATTTTGGCCTAGCGTCGCGACGCAAAGCATCGTGTGTCGCGACGTGTACTGGAGAATTTGTGCGGATTTGTTTCTGGATTGCACGTGTCGCGACGCGGAAGGACTTGTGTCACGACCTGCACTGGAAATCAGCAAGCAAACATTTCTAGAATGGTTAGTGTCGCGACGCGTATGGCCCTGTGTCACGATGCAAAGACCAGAATTTCTCTAAATTAGTTTTAAACCATCTCAGTTTAACCCTAGCGTGTTAGAGACCACCCTAAAGGTCTTGTATCAGCTCGTACACATTTATTACATCATGATATAAGTATGTTACACCTCGGAGTGATAGAAACCTCTTAAATAAGTAAATTTAGTCTGATTCTGTAATATATTTCTTAGTTCATTTGTAATCTAGTTTATTAAATATAGATCATCGAAGGAACCATAATTTTCTCCGGTAGAGTAAACAGAGCCAGCCAGATTCTAAACCAGTGAGTGAACACTCTTCTCTAAAGTTGACTTTTATGATGTATTTTATATATCTGATAAGTGTGGTTTATACCCACTTATTCTTGTACTCTTTGATTATTATTTTGTTAGTTTCCATATCATTTAATATCATTTATAGTTTATTTTATATTTTATTTATAGGAAGCATTAGAACATGGATAATGAGCAAATACGTGTGTTTCGGACCTATTTGGAGCATCGGACTAAAGAACATGCAAAAACTAGCATCAGCTGCGCACTGAACTTAAAAATGCTATAACTTTTGATCTACAAAGCGTTATGAGACCCATAATATATCGATTTACATCTACTCGAGGAGATCTATTCATTTATGTGCACTGGAACCACGAAGCCTAAGTCTTAGCGCCGCAGCGCCCAGAATTAGAAAGAAAGAAGGCATGTGTGGGCCCTACTTGGTGTTTGATTTTACAAAATAAGTAAAGAAAAGAAATCAAAATTACAAAAGTGGCGTGAGAATAGCCACCATCTTTGACCAAGTGAGAAAAGAATGAAATAAAAGAGAAAGCACGTGGGCCCCAACACATTATTTAAAGAGATATGTGCATAACACATACAAATAACCAATGTCTGGCGCCATGGCGCCCTCAAGCCTTCACGCCTCATACAAATTACAGAGACTTTGGCGCCATGGCGCCACTTAACTAAGCATTATGGCGCTGCAGGAGAAAAGTCAGATGCGATCCAGGAAATTAATTTTAGGGTTTTTAAGATCCCTAATGATACCCAATGACTCCCTGCCTCCAGTATAAATATAACAGTTCGTCCAGAATTGAAGAGGAGGCTAATACACAACATAAAATACAGAAACACATATTTTTAGAGATCCAAGGAGAGGATTGAAGAGCAACAAGAAGAGATTAAGGCGGTGACGTCCGAGGAGGAAGAGATTCAATTCAGGTTTTATCTTCTTATTTCTTTCTTAGAACTCTAATGATTTCCATTAGATTCATGATTTGTTATTCATTATTTTTATCTTTTGTCATGAATTAACTCCTTAATTTTGGAGAATGATGTAACTAATGCTTGAACCTTGTATTGTTTATCAATTTTGTTATGAAGTTTTATTAATTTATTTATATTCTTTTGAGTTTAATGCTTCTTGATTGTTGGCCACAATTGAAGATGATGAATGTTTAGAATCTATCACTCGAGAGAGGGGATTTTGAATAGATCTAGAGAATATGACCTAGGATTTTATAGAGTTCGAGAGAATCTGTAGTCCTTTGAAGTCGTTAATATAGAATCACAAAGCGCAATGAGTTGTTAACTATTGAATTTTTATAGAGATATCGAAGTCTGTAGTTGATGATATTTTCACTGATGCTCGAGAGAGGGAGTGGATATTTGCGGAATCTTGACTTATAAATAATATAATTGAACAAAGATTAATTGGCATTACAAATACATAGGTGACAGCTAGGTGAAATCAGGATCCAGAATCTCTATCGTATTAGTTCCTCCTATCAAATTATTTTTATATTTATTTATTTATCAAAATATTTATTATTTGTTTTCTAAATAAAGTTAAGATTATCAATTGTAGTACTTAGTGCGAGTTAACGCAATCCCTGTGGGTTCGACACTCTAAACTCATTTATACTAAAACTTGACACCGTACACTTGCGGTACGATATAAGAATATCACAACAATATCAGACTTATTTTTACGCTTTAGGGCGTTAGTTGATTTTTATTACAGTTATTTCATGAAAGGTTATGTTTTAAGTTATGTTTGAGAAATAAATATTTTCAAAGTTTGATTTTATGATTTTCGAGGCATGGGGGAAAAACCCACCTCAGTATGTAACTAGATACAGACATGGAATTGACGGATGACATGTGCACATGTAGAGGACTGGGGGAATGGCAATACGTAACGCCCCCAAATCCTAGTTCAGGACTAGGGATGACAGATACCCCTAGATCCTAGTTTCAGAGCTTGGAGGGTAGCATAGATTCGCACTCCCAGTTCTAGTTCAGTGGCTTGGGGGACGGTGATACGTAACTCCTCAAGACCACTAGTTTCAGAGACAGAAATAGCATGCTTTGGGGGACGGTGATACGTAACGCCCCAAATTCATGGATTTACATCCGTGGCTCTAGTTAGCCGTATAGGAGGACGGTGATACGTAACGTCCTCATACGCCAAGTTTGAGAGACATATACCAGATTTTAGATACAGTTTTCAGAAAAGTTCTAGAGAAAGCTTTCTAGAAATAAAGTTTTCAGAAAAAGCAGTTTACAAGAGATTTTCAAAAAACAGATTTTAGAAAAGTTTTTCAGAAAGAAAGAGTTGTTTTCAGTTATAAAAGAGATTTTCAGAAAAGATAAATTTGAGATAAGTTGTATTCTAGAACCATATGTTTTCAAAAGCGTTTTAGTATTCATTTATAAACTACCCACTCACTTAGATCGTTCGAACGATCTAACCCCACACTCCCAGTTTTCTTATTTTGTAGGTTTACCTGGAGGGTGAGCTCGGGAGGATGGATACTGAAGGCAGTCACTAGGGTACTTAGTCCACCAAGTCGAGTCAGGATCAGAGTCCAGTTTATTCAGAGTCATGAATTGCCATGTATTGTTTATGTATACATTATAAGTGGTTTACTAATAGGGTTGTTGACACGTTGTAACATTGAGTACTTAATATGAAAAAGTGTTATGAATTTATGTTAGTGAGTTGGGCATTGGTCTCATGCATAAGTATGTATATAAGTAAGATTAGCAGTTATCTGAAAGATAAAGGCTCAGGGGAATAGGTTGGCCTATTCCTTGCCGGTGGCATTTCCAAATCGGGGATGTTACATTTAGCTTCTCTAATAGTTCATTGGAAACCCTCTTAGGCTTATTCATATTCATGTTTACGTTCCCCTACTTACACGGTATCAGGTTCTGCTAAGTATGTTTCACGCCCCATATTACGATACTGGTGATATTTTTCATAACTTTTAACATAAGTAAATGTACACAAGGATGACAGTCGATAGGGAGAGACGTCCTAATCCCGATCATTGTATATATACCTTTTAAAATTTATATATTTTCCATGTTTACAATGTATAATTTCATATTACATTTATAGTTTCTTACTCAAATTATCAGCTACAGTTCATGTTTATAGTTTATAGTGTAAAACTCATGTTGTACTTGATAATTTATGTTCGTGATTTCAGGTTCATGTTTACACTTTATAGTTTGCAGTTTATGACTACAGTTTAGGTTTTCATATTACAGTCATGCTTAAAGTTTACGTCATGTTCACAGTTACTTCAGGTATACATTGTTAGTTCATGTTTACATCTTCATATCATGTTTATGTTTTCAACTCATGACTCAGTTCAATTCATGTTCCAGTTATCAGTAATGTTTACAAGTTCACGTTAAACAATTTTTGATCATGTTTGTAGCCTATACATTACAGTTACCGTCATGGTTACAGTTTTCAATTCAGGTTTACAATTTCAAGTCATGTTTTTAGTTTTTATGTATGGCTACAGTACATGGTTTACGGTTGAGTTTCATTACCTATGATTCATGTTTCATGATCTACGGTATGTGTCCATGACTTCATAAGGTTATATCTTCAAGAATCTAATTTGAAAATGGGATCATTTATACAAGTCATGCATTTTTATGTTTTTACTTTCATACTTCAGTGTTCACTCAGTCAATCGTTCATACGACTTACTCCTCCACTACTTAATTTTTGTGTTGTAGGATTTCATGCACGCAGAGGACAAGCTTTGGAGAATATGGATACCAGCTGCAGTCATTAGGAGAACAATGTCAGAGGTTCATTTGTTTACATATTTGTCATGATAGGCCACGAGGCCGAATAATGTTTATATATATAGATCATGTGGTATTAATATGTTTCATGTATTTAATGTGTAGTTGTAAATTAGACACGCATTTATTCAAAAGTTAGACAGTTCATTCAAAGGTCATCACATGTCATGTATGTCCATGTCAAAGGCTTATGAATATGGTTATATTGTCTCTCACTGATCATGTCATGGATAAACTAGATGTGACAAGTGAAATCTACTTTTAAAAAAATTTTAATCTGGATAAATTAATCGAAATCAAGTACCTCTAATTTATCTATATTTTACCTATATCACTCATTAATATCAAAAATTAATGAATGATTATTTAAAAGGACTTAGGAAAAATATTCGGAAACACTTTCCGTGATTACATGTAATCACTTATCGGTTCACTGAACCGACCGATCAAGATATCCGAACAGTCGAATAATTTATGAAACCCAATTAGCCCACTACTACAGTGACATGTGTGTTGGGGCGGATGTGGAACCTATAGGGTCGGATCAGAGTACCGCGTAATGAAAGTGGGTCTAACAATGTATATCTAGTATGAGTGTATTTTAAAATATTTATGTAAAACTACATTCTGTTACGAGTCCGTAAGACAAAACAGGGACTAAAACGGAGTTCGAAAAGTCCGGAACGGAGAAAATGAAGTTTCAGTGTTCATTAGCCCTCGGCGTGTCGTAATGTGGATACTTGGGGGTCGCGACACCCAATCTGCGAAAGCAAATTATAACAGCTCAATATCCCGGTGTCGCAACGCGGAAGGGTGAGTGTCGCGATGCTAGAAGGTCTGATGCTCAGTGTTGCGATGCTGGAAGGTCAGTGTCGCAACGCTGCCCTGCGTAAAATATTGCCAGAGATTATTTTCAACTTCAAATTAATTCTAAACAGTTCCAATTTTCTCCAAATACTTCAATACACCTAAAATCCAATTTTATTCATCAAAATCATCATCAACACATGTTATACAACGAACATACATATATTCTAAATATATATATGCATTCATTTGAATCCAAACACAAACCAATTTAGAATCCCACAATGAAATGACTCATGAAAATTCTAGGTCACTCAAAGGTGGTCGAGTGATTATAGAATGGTAGCCATGACTCTAAGCTTTAATATAGAGTTCCAACTCTTATTAATTGTTCTGTGTCCAATATGAACATATTTGACCTAATTATAAGCATATTGTGTTTATGTTTCTAAAGCATCTATACACAATTAATTAGCCTAATTTCAACTTCAAGTTATGCAATTATGTATCCAATACATAATTAGTCACTATATGTCTCACTAATGAAAAACATAGCTTATGAGAAGATCAAACTTACCTAGCAAGCTTGATACAAAGATCCAATCTCATTCTCCTTGTCGAAATAGTTGGAGAACTTTCGAAGTTTAGCAAGCTTGACTCCAAGATCCAATTTTGATTCCAATGCTAGCAAGCTTCACTCCAAAATCCAATATTGATTTCTCCTTATTGAAATATTGTAGAGATCTTCCAAAGCTTCTCTAAATATTTCTCTAACTTAGGCTAATTTTTCTAACTCTTGCTTGTTTTAGCTTTCTTAAACTTTATTAAAACATTTGCTCAAGCTTACTATTTATAGCAAAACTTAGCCAATTTTTAATTAATAAAAGTTCTAATCAAATTTTATGTGGGCTTAATCTAATTTTTCCAAATATATATAATTAGGTGTGACTAATCACCTTTGTTAATCACTTTAATTTAATCCAATTAAATCAAGACAATGTTTAATTAATGGATTAGTTACATGTCTACCACTTTGATTTAATCCAATTAAATCAAGCCAAATACTCCTATAATTACATATTTGTAATTACCAAAATATCCTCAAATGGTAGAGATATTTATGAAATTACGACAAAGCCTTTATGTAAATTTTGGATTAATCCAATTAATCCAATTAGGTCAAAGTAAATAATCAATGTTATCCAATAACACTTAATTATCTTAGTTGATAATTATAATATCGAATATTATTTATTATAAAAAAATATTGGCTACCCAAGTGCTCAACGAGTACATTCCATATTGTGGAACTCTCTAAGTCTAGACACATTTGTCATATAAGCCTAGCATATATGTACAAAATTCGGCCATCTCCGAATTCGCGAAGAACACGAATGACTTTTTCGAATTATACAAGTCGAGGTTATCACATATGTTATCAATCTCTCCATCGTAGGCTATCCGAGTTGTGCTTAGGAAACATAGAATACACCGTCAAGTTTCTGAGGCCCACATCTCATGTCGACATATTGATGATTCTTTATAACTAATCAGAAGCCATTTCTGATATAAGCAATCCACTCTAGGTGATCGACTTTGGCCAAAGTTTTATGAATCGTGACTTACTTTCATGGATACCTAAACCCCTTATGGTACACATACGGGCTGACAGATCCTATCTTGATACGCACTTGATTAATGAGTGCATCCGTCCACACCCAACGAACATCTAGAGGCCAAACCATGAAAGGTTTCTAACATACATAGCTTCTAAGTGTGGAGGATCTCACACAAAATCAATGATATCCTATAGTCAAATGATCACATATGATACTCGACTCGAGGAGATTCCTATTGACGGTGGTGTGTACTTCCAACTATTAGGAATCATTTGTGAGTCATTCAGTATTCGCTCCAACAAATACCCATACGTTTATATGAGCTTTCAAAGCTCATGGTACAACGGGTTAAACCATTGGAACTCCAATTCCAATATACAATATGTGCTAGTCTTTTAGGTTATAGGTATTCAACCGTATTCCAAAACCAACGACTGTGAATATTTACTTTAAGAATAGTTTATAATAGTAATAATATCTCAATACCGGACCACCCAGTGTCCAATATTACAAAATGACTATTCTAAGATCGATGTCATTCTTAGTATATTTATACGTCAATCTAATATGCATAATGACATTACCATTAATAAGGTTTGAAATGAAAATATAATTATTTTATTAATAAATAATAAAATATACAATACATTATTCGGATTGGCGCTGCAAGCACCAACTCCAACAACATGCACTATAATAGTGGCTGAATTATGGTAATTTTAACAAACTATCATTTTACCCCTAGTCCCAAAAATTCCCAAAACGCATATGGAACAGTTCCAAAAATTTCGAGAATTTTCCTACACATTGATACAGTACTTTGAGTACTATAGCAATGGCCAAAAAACCATAATTTCACTAAACTATGATTTTGCCCCTAATACTGTTTTTCATAAATTCTTGGAATTTTTAACATATTATCACACATTCAATTTCATCCACAACACTCCAATTTTACCAAATCAATATTTTTGAATTAATTACATAATTAATCACATTAATACCCTAACTAATCCAAAGTCATGCAAATTTAAATCTTTCATCACTAATTGAGAGTCGACCACCATAAAGTAATTTAAGAACAATTCTAGGTCACTAAGGAGTGACTCAAGTAACTATAATTTTGCCTCTAATGTGGTTTTTCGAGAAAATTCCCAAAACACTTCCAGAATAATTCCGTAGATTCTTGGAATTTATTTTAACACATTATCACACATTCAATTTCATCCACAACACTCCAATTTTACCAAATCAATATTTTTGAATTAATTACATAATTAATCACATTAATACCCTAACTAATCCAAAGTCATGTAAATCCAAATCTTTCATCACTAATTGAGAGTCAACCACCAGAAAGCAATTCAAGAATATTGTAGGTCACCAAAGAGTGACTTAAGCAACTATAGAATGACAATTTGGCGTCCTACATCTTAATTAGGCTTAATTATATTAATTAGCCTAATTAATTTACACATGTACAAATTAGAGCTTTAATAAGGTTTCCTAACATAATTATACATCAAAGATGAAAGATACAATGCTAAATCAAATGTAACCTAATTTGGAATCATTGAAAATAAATTTTCAACTCAAAACAAATTAAGAATTACCTTAATTCCATGCTAATATTTGTTTGCGTTCCAAATTATGGTCCTTCATGATCTCAATTTGATGTACATATATCCCTAGTGAAAAGCCATAATTTTCCTCACTTTGAAACCCATTTCAAAACATTGAAAAATTTTCCAAGCCAAAAAATAATGCCATGGCCGAAATTTACAATTATATATAAGGAGAAGTATTTTTGTCTTTTCAACCTTTGAAAATACTTGGCAAAAAATAATGCCAAAATTTGATATATCACAAAGCTTATGAAATAAGCTTTAAATTAAATAAATAAAGAAAGAATATTCCAATAATATTAATAAATAATTATTAAATTAATTAACTTTTAATTAATTAAATAATTATTCATTTGATATGTGTCAAAATTCTAATGTGTATCTAATCAAATTATGTATTTTATACATATACATACTGGATATAAAAATACTCTAGCATGTGTAACATTACGAATAATACATATTATTCGTAATTAATTGCCCTGATACTCCACGAGTATATTTCATTAGTGGGACTCTTTAGGTTCATGTGTATATGTCACGAAACACATTCCGTGTTCATAATTTGTCCACTCACAAATTATGACGATCACAAATAACCGCTTAAACCATACAAATCGAGTTATAGGAATATCCTATAGTCCTTCCATCAAAGGTCATCCGAATTGTACCGGAGACATAGATGAGACCGTCAAAGCTTCGTTTTGTACAATTCATATATATGTGTCGCGACATATTCATATACAATTCATATATATTCGTGATCTCTCAATCAACATTTGGAACTTGTTTCTATAATATACCGCGACCACGAATTTTAAAGATCATTAAGTGAATGCCTAAATCCTAGTATCCTACACACATGACTGATTTATCATCTATGCATACATTACATGATATCATGAGCATCAGTCCACACGCAATGAACAAGCGGAGGTCTGGTCTAGAAATACCAATAACGTGACTATTGTCAAAATATGGAGGATCACTCATACATCCACAATGTTATCTCAAGTCAAAGGACATGATATGAAACTCGACTATGGGAGATTCTTATTGATGTTGGTGTGCCATCCATTAGGATTTTTTCGGTGAATCGTTAAGTGCTTATCAAATAAACACATATATGTCTATACGAGTCTCCCAAGACTCATGGTTCATTGAGATAAACCATTGGACTAAGTCTCGATATACGACATATAATGGTCTCAACGGATTTTACTAACCGACCCGTGACAGCAAATCTTGACCAAAAACCTCTAGTAATGACAACTCCCAATATCAATTTCAAGTCTCGTTGTAACTGTGTACTACTTTACAAAAGGTGCTATCATAAAATAGATAAAATTATGGAAAAATGATTGTTCGTATTCATGAATCAGTTATAAATACGATACGAATTGATGCTCAGAGTATCAACCCCAATAGAAGTGCAATTTATAGACTTATAGGTGCCACACGTCACCCATTGATTAGGTCGTATGACGACACATGTCGACCTCGCATTGTAACACGTGCCAACCTCTCATTAGTGACATGTGTCGGTCTCTTAAAAAAGATTATTGAGCCTCCTGCAGTTTTAGAAAATTACGATTTAATCTCAAATTTCAGAAATTCTCCATTTAGTTTAAAAAATATTTACAATTCTTCCAAAATTTTAAAATGTCAAGGCTGACACAAAATCTAAATTTGACTGAGTATTTTTATGAATAGACCATAATATCCTTTAGGGCTATTGCAATTACTCTTGCAGTATCCTTGAAATATTTGACACTCTCCACTGCAAACAAGGCCATTTTCCATTTAATTGGTGAGTTTATTTATTCTGTTTCATAATAGTTTCATTTCAAGTTAAGAGGACAACTGATTTTTGAGACGACAAACCATAGAACAAGACACGACTACATAACAATATGAAAATTCTATCTGCTGTGTCGAAAGAAAAAATTTCCGGCAGGGATAAAAGGCTTTTTCTTTTTCTAATTCATGTAGGAACAATTTGCCTCTTCAAAATAATAATGCTCCGGGCCATTAATGGACAGCTAATTGTAGTGTAAAGCTCTGATTCTCCCTTCCACTAGCACTATCTTCATTACTGCTACTTTATTTGTCCTTAAATTGATTTTCTATTGCCCAAAGTTGCAAGATGGATGCCAGGATTCTCTTTTTCTGATGTCAAGCGATGTTCTTAGGACCATTTCTGAAAGTGACTCTTGGAATAATCCTACTGATAGAGTCAAAGTTGTATGTGGCGAATTGGTACCAAAAAGAAGTTTAAGTGAATGGAAAATAATAATAAGAAACTCAGGACCATGTGATCAAGCTTTGGTAAACAAATACAACACTCTCTAGATAAGGTTCTCCTCTCCCTAATAGATTTGTTGTTGACTTCCATCTTCCATTTGTGGTATGTATCTCAAACAATTAACAGTTAGCACTCTCGACTCAAAAAAAAAACAAAAACAAAAACTCTCAACTCATTTAACTTTGTATCACACATGGCTAAATTTGACATATGTAGTCGACAAAGTTTCTGCTATAAACAGGATTAGCAGGATTTGGGGAAGGTTCTGATGCGTGGAGTGAAATTTCTTTTTTCCCAATTTCCATTAACATAACTTTGTATCATAGCCATACCATGTGTCTGAATGGACTTTGTTGAGATTCCCCAGCCCTACACCCAGAAAGTTGACATTCATGATTGTTTTTTTATTAATATTTTTATTAGAATTAATGAAACAAGGATTATATATATTTATATATATATCTTATATTCTACTTCTTTGGACCATATGAAAAGTCTCTTTGATTAAATTTTGTGGGGAAAGTCAAACTTAAATGCGTGGCGAATCAATAGAAAAAGACACTTATTTTTTCCTATAGTGAGGATTAATGCCATTTTAGACATGATTTTATGGCCAATTTCCCTCTTAAATTTAAGTCACAACCACCGTCCAAGATTTCCAACCGTGGCATGAATAAAATGTTTAAAAATGAAATACATTGTCATTGGTTAAGAGGAACATGGCAGGTGTGGCAGGGGAGAGAAAGAGGCCCTCCAATGGAGATGGAAGGAATGTAAATATCATTTTATATTTGTGATTTATAGGGTGGTCCTCAGTTTTAAGATAGATGATTTTTTAAAATATATGATCTCTACTTGAAAATTCGGGGTTATCCTAAGTTCTGACCCTATGCGGAATTTAAATACAATAAGTAGGACAAGTCCTGTTACTGCTACTATGGAATTGCAACAGGCAATTTAACAAATCAACCAACTAAAAATAATAAGCTGCAAATGTAAAAACAATAACAATAATTAAGCAGCAAATAAAATCAATCACACAAAATTCAACACAATGATTTTGGTGACGAAGTGGAAAACTCTTCCGAGTAAAAAACCACTCCGGGTATAGGCTACCACCCGAATCCACTATATCGAGAAAAACTTACAGCGATGGTCAAGACCTATGGTGGCAACTCCACCGACTCAAGTACCTCAATACTCCAAGAACTCAAGGCAACTCCTCAAGCCCGCGACCCACGGTTTTCTTCAGATCCTCTGAAGTCTCTGAGTAGATTATATCACCAATGACGCCGGAACTCCGACTACCAAACTTCCTCCTAAAGAACTCTAAAGGATTAGGGAATTTGGGTTAAGTTGTGTTGAAGGTTTATCAAAGAATGGATTTCACCATTAACAAAGAAGACATGAGATTCAAAGAGTCTTCAAGGTGAAATCAAAGAGAGTTGAAAGCTTTGAGAGTATTTGGCTCAAGGGAAATATGCTTCAACTAATGAGAATGGCGGCTAAGGGTTATATTTATAGGTAGGGTGAAAACCTAGGGTTTTGCAGGCCAAAAACGCGTTCAGATCGCAGTCGCGTTCGAACGCTTACTAGAACGCTACACGAACGCGCCCTTTCTGTGAAGACTCGTTCGAACGTCAATCGAACGCACAACGAACGTGAGCTCTCTGGAATGCTCCCGTTCGAACCCCACAAGAACGTGCCTCGAACGTTTGCTCTCTGGAATGCTCCCGTTCGAACCCAATAAAGAACGTGCCACTAACGCCACACGTTCGAACCCACAAACGAACGCAGCACTAACGCCAATCGTTTGAACACTGCAAGGAACGCACCACGAACGCATGTCTGATGCACAGCAGCCAGAAACCAGTCCAATTGCACAAAGATCTTCATGAAAGATTACAACTCAATTGAACTTGTTTTGTCACGGATATAAGCCAATAAAACTGGAACTAACACTACTAATAAAAATGAATTTTTTGCCTGCCATGTTCATAGCAAAGGGCAGGCTCAAGGTGATTTTTATATTTTGAAGCCCTTGTTCATAGCAAAATACTATAACAAAAAGATATTGAGACCCTAACCATTAGTCATTTTATAGGTTATAAAAAAATAGGCGGACCACCTAACCCGTCTATGATAACTTGCAAAGGGCAGGCTCTGAGTGCGGCCAAACCTGGGCCCCTAACCCACCGCTGTTGTTGGCCCCGGAGATTTAAGGTAATGGAAGACCCACAAACACGAAGAAATTACAAGGACACAAGAAGACATTCCTTCATGGGATGCATATTTGTCTTCTCAGAGAAACTTTCATTGTGTTATAGATATGATTATAAACAAAAGCATTGAGGAAAAACAAAAAATACTGACTCATCTTATCACTAACTTTAATTTTCGTCATGTTTTGTTATCTAGCTTGAAGTATAAATAGGATGATTCCTTAGCATACTTCATTCATCTTACATACTGGTATTCAAGATTACCAGATTTTTCACTTGCTAGGGTTTGTTTGAGACTTAGAAATCAACTTTTGTAGCATTGGATGGCTCGTCGAATTACTACTCGAGTTTTGATGCTATTCTTTGTTGTCTTCCTGATACTACTTGTTGTGAGGTCAGAGGCAAGACCTCTTAAACAGAAGAGGGTCGACAGTCGCCTTCTTTTGAACGACTTAGGCTATGACAAGTTAAAACTGGAGTACTTTCGACGGGAATTCATCTTACATTCAGGAACCGCGAGATTGTCACCTGGAGGACCAGATCCTAATCATAACTGATGTTCCCTTACAATGGCTTGAGAACAGCTCTGCTTATTAGGCCGTTTTGAGCAAATGTTATCGATCAATTTCTATTGTACTATGTTGTCTTTTCTTTAATGCTTATGTTAAATAAATATTATTAACTGAAAATCCTTGTTTTCACTATCCCTCACAAAAGTATTGACTGAAAGAGCCTTCTATAGCTTTTAGAATGGTGAAAGTATATGATATCTTTTTTCTTCTGGTAATTGAAACTGAGCAATACTACTTCTTTGCATTTAGCCAACTTACCAGATGAAAAATGGATACTAACCGGCCAACTGACCAGATGCCGGACGGAGTGTATATAATCTATGAGATATTTTGGTGATTATTCATAGTTGAGAATCAAAATGTCTTTGAATGGTTTCTTCTGTTTTTCGAAACCCTAAGTCCGATAAGGACATACTGAACATGAAAGCAGATGAACTCTATCTTCAGGAGAAACACAGCTCAAAATTGTTAATCTGAATGATAGTTCTATATATAATGAACAAACTCGAACATTATGATATGGATAGGTGGTTAGGGTTTGTATATTATGCACTAATCTTAGAACAGGTTTCAGTGTTTCATTTGACAATGTTTTTGATAGGTTTCTGTACTCAATTGAGAATTTTTTCCTCTAGGTTCAATCAAAGAGTTGGATTAACAAGTCCCTGCACGTAGCTTTGGCTGACCATTAATATGTTTTGCGCTCTGCTCACCAGAGTTCGAGTAATAATAAGAAGCAAAAATTAGTGTTTAATAGGTAAGATTTTACATCCCATCGAAACCTTTGGAAAAAAATAGATCTGGACTAATGAATAATTCAATGTGTTACTGCTTAGTTGAGGTGCTACTCTATGCTGGATCCATGATTCTAACAAATGATAATTGTGAGATCTGAGTACTGATAAAAGTTTAATATAATTAGGTGTCCAAGTGACATTTGAGCAGGAATATTTGGTCGGCAAAAGAAAGCTTAATTAAGAGCTGGGATTCAAAGATATAATTCAATATTTAATTCAATCATTGATTATATTGTTCGATCTTTTTCAATTAGTGAATGAATTGAAACCGATTGCTTGCAACTTCGTGCTTCAACCGGGAATATGGCTATCATCATTTCACTCTATCTTCTTTATCTCCTTTTAAGGGTTAGGATTTAGCCAAGATAAATCCAATGGCCATTATCTTGACAACACAAATGATTTATCTTGATTAATTCTCAATCCTTAAAAAGGAGATAAAGGAGATTAGAGTGAAAGGAAATTAGCCTAACCCACTTCAACCAGGGTTAATTTTCACATTAAAGAGATCACTAGATTAAGAATTAATGTACATCAAGATCTGAATCTCCAGAAGAACAATAGATATGCTAGTCTCAGATGAAGTTTTCAATGATGTTGCGTCCAAGAAGAAGAGAATTGAAACAACTCTCACTCATATTTGTATCAGAGAGAAATCTCCTCTTCCCTACAAGAACTTGGTTTACTTGTTAAAAAAAAAAATATATTTTTTAGGATACTTTGTTTTAACCTCTTGTTTGCTGCATGTTGAGCCTAATTTGTCCTGAACGAAACAAACAATAACATTAGTGAGGATATAGCCTTCCTAAGGAGGGCCGCTGGTGAAGAAAATCAAGCTTCAAGAGAACAAGAGATTCTTAGAATCCTGACAAATAGAGGGAGTCTGTGAACAATAGGAAAATGATATTAAAAGACTGTGTCGGAGGAGTGTCCGCTGACACTACTTTGATGGTCAAGTCAATTTCTTAGTAGAGATGATGTTTCTCTCACTAGTGAAGTTGCATGTTGTTGTAAAATATGTGTCATCAAACAGTAATATAACTTGCAAACAAACAGATCAAACAGCAAAAGTAGATCTAGATGCATGAAACCCTAAAACCAGAAAACCTTTAAAACAAACCAGAAAATGGAGATTACAGAATTGTCCAAGTCGAGATGATCTCTGTCCTTAAGAACTTATTGGCCCGTCACAAGTGCTCTACGGTTTCGTATTGCCAACGTTCTCCCAGGATAACTTGGATGCTACTTGTACAATGAGCACTCATTCACAAGTTTATGAACTAGGAAGATGGTGAAACTCTCTCAAAAAACAAAGGAAAAAACAAATGTCTCTTTCCAAGAAATTCGGATATGTTTTATATGTCTTATTTTGGATATCAAGCCTTCTTATATAAGGCATGGAAGGGTGCCAATAGGGCACCCTTTGGGATGGGGTGCAACCCCCCAAAGGGTTGTACCCCTCACAAGCACCCAATCCAACCAAAAGACAGAATTACCCTTAATGAAATATTAAGAAGAATTTCCTACAATCCCCCACAATTCTTCAAATATTCATGGAGACACTTGAGAGAGTTACCATGAACTAAAGCTGCATCGAAATAGGTAGCTTTCGCCTTGAACCTTTCCTAGTGAGTGACAATCGGATTTACTTGGCAAACCAGTGACCCATAGTCTTGAACTGTTCTGCCGTTGGTGTAAACCAAGACAATTGCCAACACACAGTTTTAATTCGACCATTTTCCCGTTCTATGGTTGTGTTCATTTTGGCCCTGAACAACGGTCATGGTTTCATCAAGCACTTTAGAGTAACCCGCCTTTAAAGGTTCCCATGGAAGCGGCCTCACTTCTTACTTGAAATAGGTGATCTACTATGAAGAGGTAATCTGTCTTTACCCCCATTAGGACTCATCTCCTAATATAGTGATCATTAAAAGCCTTAGCTTATCCTAACCAATGACAGACAACACTCAGCGTCATTATCGGAATGGGAAAGAGTACGAAACTCTTCAGTGCTCGTTTTGAATTGCACAAAGTTTCTGTTGTCCCTTTTGAACCTAGATCTTGGGATCTCCAGTCAACTAGGTTGGGTTTCCACAGTGACAATTCTTAGATGATAGGCTTCAAGCCCATTCCCCTCGATGACTTCTCAACTTGCTCTCGAGGTAAACCTTTAGTTAGTGGATCCGCTAGGTTTTCCTTCGACCTGACATAATCGATCGTTATTATGCCACTTGAGAGCAGTTGACGTATGGTATTATGTCTCCGACGTATGTGTCGAGACTTACCATTATACATTGTATTTTGGGCTCTCCCAATAGCCGATTGGCTGTCACAATGTATGCTTATTGCTGGCACCGGTTTGGGCCAACTAGGAATATCCTCCAGGAAGTTTCTAAGCCATTCTGCTTCTTCCGCTGTTTTGTCTAACGCTATGAATTCTGATTCCATAGTAGACCGGGCAATACACGTTTGCCTCGAGGATTTCCATGACACGGCTGCATTACCAAGTGTGAAAACAAATCCACTCGTGGATTTGGAATCCACCGTATCAGATATCCAGTTAGCATCGCTGTAACCCTCTAGTACAGCAGGATATCTCTCGTAATGTAGCCCATATTTTGAAGTTTCTCTCAGATACCTCAAAACTCTTACTATGGCTTTCCAGTGGTTGTGTCCTGGATTGCTCGTATATCTGCTAAGCCGATTCACAGCTTGAGCGATATCAGGTCGTGTGCAATTCGTGAGATACATCAGACTTCCGATGATTCTCGAATACTCTAGTTGCGATATGCTTGAACCAGTATTCTTTGATAAATGAAGAGTTAGGTCTACAGGGGTTCTAGCCACATTTAGATCCCCTTTGATATATTTATCGAGTATCTTCTCAATATAATGAGTCTGTGATAATATATATCCGTCTGATGTCCTAGAAATCTTTATTCCTAGGATCACATCAGCTATCCCCATATCTTTCATATCAAATCTGCTGGATAACACGTTTTTGGTAGACTGAATCATTTCATGATTACTACCAATTATCAGCATATCGTCTACATAGAGACACACAATGACATATCCTTTCTGAGTTGATTTGGTGTACACACACTTATCACACTCATTGGTTTTGAACCCATTTGACAACATTTCTTTGTCAAATTTCTCATGCCATTGTTTCGGTGCTTGTTTTAATCCGTACAAGGATTTTACAAGTTTGCACACCTTCTGTTCTTGTCCAGGAACACTAAACCCTTCTGGTTGTTCCATGTAAATCTCTTCATCCAATTCACCATTCAAGAATGCCGTCTTTACATCCATTTGATGTATTTCAAGACCAAATATAGCTGCTATGGCTATGAGCATTCTTATCGATGTGATGCGAGTCACTGGTGAATAGGTGTCAAAGTAATCAAGGCCTTCCTTTTTTCTATAACCTTTTATGACAAGTCTTGCCTTATACTTATCTATTGATCCATCCGTTTTCATCTTCCTTTTGAATATCCATTTGTAGCCCAGCGGCTTACAACCTGGCGGAAGATCAACCAACTCCCAAGTATGGTTCTGTAGGATCGAATCAATCTCACTGTTAATAGCCTCTTTCCAAAGAGGTGCCTCCGGAGAAGCCATAGCTTCTTTATAGCTTTGAGGCTCATTTTCTAACAAGTATGTCAGAAAATCGGGACCAAACGACTTAGACGTTCTAGCTCTTTTGCTACGTCTAGGCTCGATTGTCTCAGCATTTACACGTTGATCTGATTCCAAGTCAACCTGATCACTATCATTGACAGTGTCAGATGTCCTTTTGAGAGACCCAGTTATTAGTCTTTCCTTACAAGGAAACGTCTCCTCAAAAAATATCGCATTCCTTGACTCAATTATCATATTTGGATTGATGTCAGGAATCTCCGACTTGTGTACCAAGAATCGATACGCACTACTGTTATGAGCATATCCAATGAATATACAGTCAACAGTTTTGGGTCCTATTCTAACCTTCTTAGGTTTAGGAACCATTACTTTGGCAAGACACCCCCACACTTTGAGGTATTTGTAGGAAGGTACGAAACCTTTCCACAATTCATATGGTGTCTTGTCCAGTCTTCTGTGAGGAAGCTTGTTCAGAACGTAGTTCGCGGAAAGCAGGGCTTCCCCCCACAAGTTCTGGGGTAGACCCGAACTTGTCAACATGGCATTCATCATTTCCTTCAACGTTCGGTTTTTGCGCTCCGCAATTCCGTTCTGTTGAGGAGAATAGGAGCAGTGGTTTCGTGAATAATTCCGTGCACAGAACAATATTCACCGAATGGTGAAACATATTCACCACCTCTATCACTCCTGATTCTTTTGATTTTCTTGCCAAGTTGATTTTCAACTTCGCTCTTATAGTGCACAAAGCTCTCAATAGCTTATGCTTGGCTTCTCAGCAGGTACACATAGCAGAATCTTGTGCTATCATCGATAAAAGTGACAAAGTACTTTTTACCGCCTCTTGTTTGCACAATATTCAAATCACATACATCGGTATGTACAAGTTCTAGCGGTTCAGAACTGCGTTCTATAGAATGAAATGATGTTCTATGCATTTTTGCTTCAACACATGCTTCACACTTATATTGGCTATCAATTGCAATTTTAGGTATAAGGTCCATGTTAATTAATTTACGCATGGTATCATAATTAACATGTCCTAACCTCCCATGCCATACATTCTGTGACACAATAATATAAGCAGACGAACTAGCTTTATTAATAGCACGATTAACAGTCATTACATTTAGCTTGAAAAGGCCCTCAGTTAGGTATCATTTTCCTACATACATATCATTCTTAGTCATTACAAACTTATCAGAAACAAATACAAGCTTAAAACCAGCCTTACTAAGAAGAGAGCCCGAGACCAAGTTCTTCCGAATATCTGGAACGTGCAGTACATTCTTCAATGTTAGCTCCTTTCCGGATGTCATCTTCAGAACCACTGTGCCTTGTCCAACTACCTGAGAGGTAGACGAGTTTCCCATTGTCAGATGATCACCGCCATCGACCTTCTGGTACATGGAAAACATTTTACTGTCTGCACAGATGTGACGAGTAGCCCCAGTGTCTACCCACCATTCTCTCGGATTCCCAACTATGTTGGCTTCGGTTACCACTGCTGATAGTTCCATCTCTGAGATATCATCAGTCAGCTGCTCACCTTCAGTGACATGGGCCTCATTTTTCTTTTTCTTGCCCTTGTCCTGAGACTTCTTGTTCCTGCAGTCCTTTGACATATGACCGCTCTTTCCACAGTTGTAGCATTTTCCCTTGAACTTCTTGTTCCCAGAGTCAGCTCCACTGTTCTTTCTCTTTTTGCTACCCTTTACACCTTCAATGATGTTGGCCTTAGACTCCAGAGTCTTGTAGCTGGCCTTCTCGGACATCCTGTTGTCCTCCTCGATTCTCAATCGAACACTGAGGTCTTCAAGGCTCATCTGCTTCTTTTTGTGTTTCAGATAGCTCCTGAAGTCCTTCCATGATGGAGGCAACTTTTCAATTATGGCGGCAATTTGAAACGTCTCACAAAGTTTCATTCCCTCATCCAGTATTTCATGAATGATCAATTGCAGTTCACCCAACTGAGACATCACCGTCCTTGAATCTACCATCTTGTAGTCCAGGAACCTACCCACGACAAATTTCTTTTGTCCGGCATCTTCAGTTTTATACTTCTTCTCGAGAGATTCCCAGAGAATCTTCACAGAAGTCATGCCTTGGTACACATTGTACAGGGTATTGTCAAGACCACCCAAAAGGTAGTTCTTGCATAAGAAGTCTCCAGACATCCAAGTCTGTTCTCGCTCTTCCTTGGCCAATTCGGATTCACCCTCCACAGGACCCGGAGGATCTTTGATGAATTTTACCAACTGGAGAGTTGTCAGGTAGAACAGCATCTTGCTCTGCCATTGTTTGAAATTTGCCCCACCAAATTTCTCCGGTTTTTCTCCGTGAGAGACCGGTACCGTGATATTTCCGCTAGCCATATGTAACTGGAAAATCAACAGGGTCAATTAGTCTACGAAAGACAAATTGCACAACGATCAACGAATGACCTTGTTCAAAGTGATATATGATAAATATAGATATATAAGTCAATCAAGATTGGATGGAATTACTTGTGTATTATTACACTTTAAATTCTCAACCAATTATGCAACAACCAATCAATTTCAACTTTATCACTATGTGTATGCTTGTGATAATTGAACAACTTAATAATAACTTAAATCTATACTACCAAGATTAATGTGTTTACAGTATATGACTAACCAAGTTAATATTAATTAAAGTTTGCAGTTTATGATACTTACAGGACAAAATCGTTAGTGTCACGTTCGTATCTACGTTCGAACGAGACTGTCCAGTGTGTGTGCGTTCGTGTTGCGTTTGATAACGCGTTCGAACGAAGTGTTTCTAGAGAGTTCACGTTCGAGTAGCGTTTGATAACGCATTCGAACGGTATGATTCCAGAGAGTTCACGTTCGTATAGCGTTCGAGAACGCGTTCGAACGAAATGATTCCAGAGAGTTCACGTTCGTGTAGCGTTCGAGAACGCGTTCGAACGGAATGATTCCAGAGAGTTCACGTTCGAGTTGCGTTCAGTACGAGTTCGAACGTTCTAAGGAAAAAGGCTTGCGTTCGAGTTGCGTTTGAAGACGCGTTCGAACGTTCTTATGAAAATTCAAATTTATGCCTTCGCGTGCGTCGGGCGTTCGAACGCCCTACGGGTTTTTCATGCACAGTTCGTATTTTACAGAAAATAAACAAACCCTAACATGTGAATTACTATCTAATAACACTAGAGCAATAAGTTCTTAAGATTGTTGTAAAATATGTGTCATCAAACAGTAATATAACTTGCAAACAAACAGATCAAACAGCAAAAGTAGATCTAGATGCATGAAACCCTAAAACCAGAAAACCTTTAAAACAAACCAGAAAATGGAGATTACAGAATTGTCCAAGTCGAGATGATCTCTGTCCTTAAGAACTTATTGGCCCGTCACAAGTGCTCTACGGTTTCGTATTGCCAACGTTCTCCCAGGATAACTTGGATGCTACTTGTACAAGGAGCACTCCTTTTCAAGTTTATGAACTAGGAAGATGGTGAAACTCTCTTAAAAAACAAAGGAAAAAACAAATGTCTCTTTCCAAGAAATTCGGATATGTTTTCTATGCCTTATTTTGGATATCAAGCCTTCTTATATAAGGCATGGAAGGGTGCCAATAGGGCACCCTTTGGGATGGGGTGCAACCCCCCAAAGGGTTGTACCCCTCACAAGCACCCAATCCAACCAAAAGACAGAATTACCCTTAATGAAATATTAAGAAGAATTTCCTACACATGTAGTGTAGAAATGAGAAAGAGAGTTAGAGAGAGGCATTTTTTTTTATCCATGTTGGCATTATCCTCAATAGAACGTCTAACTGAACATAATAGCAAACGCCGATTTCCCCTTCCCTTACACAGATAGAGGTATTATATATTTCGTTAGGGGCCAAGGGGGTTGGTGCTCCCTTAGCCTTTGGTTTTAAGCCCCATGGTGTCTTGTTGTCGGAAAATCCTTATGTCGTGTATAGGGATGACAATTTCTCCAACAAACCAGCAAACCCGCAAAAACCCGACCGTAATGGGTAGGATTTGGTAAATATTTAAGCGGGTTTGGTAATTTAAAACAGAACCCGATGAGGGTTTGGTAATTAAATAAAATCTTGCGGGTATCCGCTATCTGCAAGCTTAATTTTCTTGTTTTATATTTTTATGGCAAAAAAATCCCAAATATAAAAGAACTCACTAACTTATAATTTTTGAAATGCTCTCTCTTAATATTTTTGGATTACTTCTGATCATGGTTCAACAATTTTAATTGATGATATGAATTTAACATAATGAATGATATTGAGCTAGGGATTCATTGATGTAATTGTGATGATATGAATTTGACATTATGTTATATATATTTTAAACTTTTATTTGTGTCCTAATTTGTAAACTGTCAAATACTTTCTTTTTTATATGTTATGAAAAAATATCAATGTTTAATTAAAAAGATTGTATTATTAAGAGCATAAGGGAATTAAATATTTTAAAAACCCGTAAAAAATCTGTTGGATACTAGTGCGGGTTTGATAATTTATTTTTATATGCGTATGCGGGTGCGGGTGCGGGTTTGGTAATGAAAATTAAAACCCGCAGCGGGTATGATGCGGGTTTGGTAATTTATTTACATATGTGGGTGCAGATTTAGTAATGGCAAACCTACACCAAACCCTACCTACTGTCATCTCTAGTCATGTCACGACTCAAAAGCGGGGCCAATGACAACAGATAAATATATAAAGTAAAATTGTAACAAGACTAGTCAAATGGTCAAAAAGTCAGCAGAAAACGGTCAAAAGTCAAACCATAACATGATCAAAAGGGACCAAAATATAATATTTCAAAATATGCCGTAGGGACTTTAAAACAATAGAAAATATAAAATCATATAGAAAATATTCAAAATATTCCCACAGTTTAAATATGAACACATATCGTGAAATAGATAATTAAAATTCAAATAATGGTCCGACTACGTAATGCATCACCTCAACAACTACACAGTCTGATAATCTCAAATACAAGTCAATACCTACAGGAATGCACTAGCAACGATGAAGCGAAAGAAGCTACTTACAAGCTCCGAACACTCTCGGGGAATCAAACTCGCTCCTCGCAAGCTCCGAAGCTCCAAGCTAAAAACGCACTCGCATGCTTCGAAGCTCCAAGGTCTAATCTGAAATGTTAAATTGAGGGGTGAACGAAACCACATGTTCAGTAGGGATTAATATACTCACCTTAATTGATTTTACCAAAACCCTGCATGGTTAGTATAATACATATATATGTCCAATTAAACAGTATTGAGGAGGCGAGATAAGAAATAACAATAATTTATACATTTGATCAATATAAATAAAATATACATAATCGACAACATTAATCATTTAAATAAAAAAACGTGTGAGTGAAATGCCACATGGGGCCGCATAACCAGACTCCCAACAATGGAGCTGTAAACAAACAATGAGCCACATAAATGGTCACATCAAACAGGAGCCGTGAATAATCAATATGCCACAACGGGGCCACATAACAAACATGATCATATGCCTCGAAGGGTTCCTCATGATCAAATGCCACAACTGAACAATAATAAACAAACCATGCGCAGGTTCGAGACTCTCACCCAATGACACGTTATCATCGTCTAGATAGCGCCCCTCGAAGCCACATAATAGTTGTCGCAACGGGTCAACTGAGGTCTATAAGGTGGGCTAAAACGGGACTCCATATAAGCAAATGCCACAACGGGCTAAATAATAACCAAGATGTTCCCCACAATAGGGCTCCACATATATCAATTTTAATATATCCAATTTTTAATATTTTTACCAATTCAAGTCCGATCCAATTTACATTTATACTACGATACATATATTTATAAAAACAAAATAATAATAACTTGTTATTGTCGCGTCGTGACGCCTAACGCCCCATTTCACATTTCCATAAAACATGGCTAATACTAAGATACATTTCACATTATTTTCATAAGCATAATATATATATATATAATATATATATATATATATATATATATATATATATAACCTAAAACTGCAATCAAGATGAGTATCGAATCCTTATCTCAACCCCACACTCGAAGCGTGACATCGATCTCACAATGAGGCTCAATGCGCTCAGACTATTTCAT
>SKCR01023379.1:0-41681 GCA_019454045.1 Zanthoxylum bungeanum | reverse complement strand
CAGGTCCAATTTAATAATCGAATTTATACAATAATTTCTAAAATTGCCCACCAATCTAATATCCATCCGATACCATTATTCATTCAACACAACCAAGTATTCACACATATAAGCATGCTATCAATCAATCTAATCAAATTAATTAATCTGATAATTAAGTGATCATCCAATGTTCAAACAACGATTTGATTTTGATCGAGTCAAACTCGTTTTTGCGAATAAGTACTCAAAGTACGAATTCATGAATTAAATTAAACTACATTATTAAATCTAATTTAACATGTACTTAATACTAATTCACTATTCAATTCCAAATTAATATTACACTTTATTTAATAAACCTTTAACGATTTAAATTCCAAATCTAATCGCAACGCGTCTCAAAGACCGATTAACGTCCAACGTCAATTCAATTAAAGTCCAATGGGCTTTTGATTGATTTCTTAAGCGTGGACTTTTGGTCAACTCGGGTCAAACCGATAACCAAAGTCCAATCCGGGATTTACCCCCATAACCCATAAATCAATCTTAGCCCATTAGGCCCAATTGAACTTTAAAGGTTCATTAAGTCGCATTTGGGCTTTATGGTTAAGGTTTTAGGCCCAATTGATCCAATCCATTTGGCCTAAACCAAACTTGATAAATCAAGCCCAATAGGCCTAATTACAACATTAAAAGCCCAAATCTAATTCAAGTCCAAATAATTAAATTACACTAATCCAATTACGCAATTTAATTACCTAAAGTGCGTTACATGATTAATCGACTAAAACAATATTTCTAAAACACAATATTACTCCAATTAATCATGCTAAATTCATTATCACATGTCAAATACATAATATGAAAAATCAAACCCATTACATGCTTCTTTGTCTCGCCAAAAGAGGGATTTTATGTCCGATTCGGTTTCAATCCAATCGAACCTACAATCGACATCAAATCACCATCCTAAATGATTTCACACACATCCAATGTCACAAAATCAAAAATCCAAGACATTAGGGCATATACACCATTCGGCCAAGAGAGGGAATTTGGGGTTTTTTGTCCGATTCGAAATCCAATCCAATTCGATTCAAATTAACGTCAACCTAAATGATTCTAACTCATCAAATGAATCAAAAATCAAAAAAATCCAAGATTCCAAAATCCATTCATATTCGGCCAAGGTCATCATTTGGGGAAATAATTCCAAATCATTTTTCAACAAATTGGTCCAACCAAAATGCAATTAAACATGTTATAACATACTCAAACAAACAATTTATTCAAATCATGCTCAAATCACATTTACCCAAATTTTAAATCCCTAAAATTTCATGCTTGCAACTATAGCTCTTGATGCCATTGTTGAGTTTCTATTAGGTCCCAAGATCAAATCAAAGCATGAAAACATGAGTGAATACACCAACGGAGGTAGCGGAATACTCACATCGATCGGTTGAGTCGATTTGAAGACGATTCAAGGCCATAAACTCACTGCCTTGGTGGCGCCACTGCAGCAGTCCACTTCTTCAATTTTTCAGTTTTGAGTTGAGAAAACGGAGCTCCAAGCCTCGTCCGACGGATCCCGGCTCATGGGTGAACCTCCCTACCACCTTCGCAAGACTCCCAAGTGTGCTAGCACTTGGATTTTCACCATGAAAACCCACCATTGGCTTCCCATGACTCACGGTTTTAAGCTTCAAAACAGAACTTTTCTGCCCTTTGGGCGTCAGTTTGAAGAGAGGAAAGAGAGATGAAAAATGTGTGTTAGATTCTAAATGAAATGCATTTGGTATATCTTATATACCTTAAGTGAAATTCACCATAATTTCCCTTGAATTTGCATTTCATTTGCTTTTAATAGTCAAACCATTTATCTATCACTATTCACATCAACATCACTTAATGTCATGTGTCATGTCTTTTCAATCAATCAATCACTCATATCAATCAATCAAATGTCACATCACTCAAAGTGACTTGATTTGACGCTTGATGTGACGATTGATTTGACGCTTGATGTGACTTGCGTGCGCACGCGAATTCGAAATCGAATTCGAAACGAGCAAATTGCAATACTCGGGTCGCTGGCTCGGTTCGCTAATTCTAAATTAACGAATTTTCCGTCGCGTCGCAATTAAGTGACTACGCCTAGCGAATTCACTATTCATGTCGCTAACGAATTAATTCTAAATTAATTCGTTCGCCCGAATTAAAATCTAATTTTAATTCCGCGTCGAAATCTAATTTCGTTTAATATATCGAATATATTAATTCATCTATTAATTCCAAATTATCATTCTCTCTCTCGACGATATTTTATCCTAGATAAAATATCTCCATAATTAATCCTAGATTAATTTTCTCTCTCTCTTCTATATAATCCCAGATTATTCAAGAGTGCGAGTTGTGCGTCATCGGTGGATTATCGGGAAGCGACCCATGAGATCTCCAGATAATTTGGCTATAAATACGGTCGTCAGTGTAACCGAATCACGTACGTACCAAGTACTACGTTCTACCGATTTACGAGACAAGGTCTACTCCTAGCAAAGTACCAAGTCTACCCAATTTCCGGACATATCCTTTTAAGAATATTTAGATCTATATCAAGCGTAGTATACAATCGTATTGTGCATATCGGCCCAGTATCGGATAGTCACGTGTTAGGGCTGGGGCTGGATAAGTGTCTACCCCGTCCGAAACACATATCGGATGTCTGGTAACTAGTCTCTATAATCGGATATTCATGACCTGGTCATAATATCACGATTGGATGCGCATCACTTAAGAGCACTAATACCGTATCCTGCGTGACATCATCTCCAATATGACTGGAGTGATACTTCCGTCTCGACATCACACCCAATACTCTACGACTCTCTGATAAACCCAGAAGTGGGTAGACACAGAACCTGTCAGGGTCCCCAACCACCAAACCAAAGTTTATCGATTATCGTAAGTATTAGCGATGCAAGTCTCAGGTTAAGACTATACACACCTACCTTGACTTCGGCCTCCCATAGACACATAGTCATAATACCAATGGGATTCCGAGGGTCTATCCAGAGCGAAGCTGTTTCCCCGTACCATCGGTGAAAACACGACCTCCTATCGCACTTGCATAAGTCTCCAACACTTATATATATGAGAACTATGCCGTTGTGCCCTCACAACGCGCACAAGTGCAATACTAGCCTATCCGCATTATCGATGTCCAGTCTCGATAATACTACGGCTAGGGATATTTAATGATTAATCCTTCGTGGACTGATACTGTCTCATATCTTCTCAATCCAGGAACTAATCATAGGGACCTCTCTTCATTTATATATCTATGGTGATCTAATCACAAATGATGAGAGTGCAATTTCCTTGTTACATAGTTAATTTGCTACAACAACACAATGTTCTGTGCAAATAGTGACGCTATGGGTCATATTATCCAACAGCGTGTGTGTGTAATGTGTTTGTATATATTGGTTAGTTACTGATAGTATGAGATATCTTTTTGGGAAATTATCTTGGGGTGTTTTGTAGGAAATGCTCTACCTGGTAGTGGCCATGGATGTTTGAGTTTTTCTGGATTTACTACTAAAACTCCCAGCAGTGGCTGGTTAGAGAAAACCATTATTTCTTCATATTGTTTCTTTTATTTCTTCTTGTAGAGCTCTGTAATCTCTTTTAAATGAATAGTGGGAAGAATATTAATTTCCTTAACTAGTCTCATTTCATACGCTCTGTTATTTGTCTTAGTTTGTGTTCATTTTGCGTATCAGCCGATTCAACTCGAACAATAGATCATCAAGTCATTTCACAAGCTTCAGGGGCTTAACATCTTCCTTGAACACTTATATAGTACCAATAGGCACAATGTTTTGGCGCTACAACAACTAGTGTCCAAACATAGTTGTTATACATGGAATCTATTTCGGACTAATGGCACTTTACCATGATAGGGAGTCGATACCTTGTATCACTTCCTATACGTAGTCAGTTTCCTCAATAAGATTGACATCTTCATGAGGTGAGATCAGAAACCCATACCTTCCAGGTTGTCTTCTGATTTTCTCCGACTTACGCGGTTCTTGTGTATTCGAAGATTATTGGTACAGGTTCATCATTGATGAACTGTTTATGTTCCATTATAGAATCGGTGCCTGGAATAGTATTACTCTGATTTTTCATCGAGTTTTACTTTCCTCCCACTTACCACTGCATTTAGGTATTCCTCTTAGGAAAAACGCATGGAGAGCAACAATTAAATTGTTCTCTAGTGAGTTGTATAAGTACTATACTTTTGTTTCCTTAGGACAACCTACAATTAGGCACTTATTCGATTTGGGTTCTAGTTTGGTATCATCCAAACATATGCCCAGCAACCCAAATCTTCAGGAGTGAGAAAACCCAGTTTCTTTCCTGTTCATATCTAATATGAAATTTTTCAAACAGATTTTCATGGAACCTTATTCAAAATAAGTATTGCACTGTTAAATGCTTATCATTTGAAGGAAAATGGTAGCTCAGAGCGACTCATGATTAACCTTATCATGTCCAACAAAATTTGATTTCTCCGTTCGGACACACCGTCAAACTGACGTGTTCCGGGAGAAGTCATCATTGAAAGAATAGTATACTCTTTCAAGTATTTGAGAAACTTATTGCTTAAGTATTTTCCATCTCGGCCTTACTGTGACGGTTTTAATACTTTAGCCGATCTATTTGTCTACTTCGTGTCGAAACTCTAAAAGTTTTCGATTTATGTTTCATAAGAGACACATAACTATAACGCGATGCCACATCCGTAAAGGTCATGAAATACTCATATCCACCTCTAGCCTAGCTAGATATGGGCCCACTTACGTCACTATGAACGATGGCTAACAGATCGACGACACTTACATTTTTACCAAGTAAAAGGTATTTTAGGTACTTTACCTAATAAACTAGATTCGTAGACATCATTTGAATGGATTCAAATCCGTCCTAGTATCCATTCTTCAAAAGTGTGGATATACGAGTCTTGTTTAATGTGTCTCAGACAACACTGCCATAAATAATTCTTATCTGATCAAATCAGTTTGGGCTATTTGTTCGTCATATTATATGTTTGAGATTTATTTATATTCAAAATATAAATACTGTTATTCACATCTAATGTGTTTATCTCAATATCATCTTTATAAAATAAAACACTTCAGTGTTCTAGAATATAAAGGTTTACTCGCAACGAGTTATACTCGATATAGAGATAATCTTTCTAGTCAAATTAGTTACATTATAATAGTTTCCTAATTTAAGTACATACCTGAAGGGTAGTTCCTATATTTAGGTATCTACGGTAAAACATCGACTTTTGTCCCGTTTTCAATTCGCAGATTAATCTCATTTGAAGTCAGTATCCTGCTCATAGCAAATTCTACACATCAATGCATATTTATGTACCACTATTAGTATTTAAAATCTAATTTTATACTAGCAGTGAACATGCTTATGATAAACATATTTGAAGCCGGAGCCTTGCACCGTCTTCATTTCCTTCATGTCTGCCTTGTCCATATGGCAGTCATGTTTCAGTGATCCCGTTTGCCATAGTTTAGACAGACATTTTGGGATATGTCCATTATCTTCCTAGAAGATTATAATGATCTTGCCTTTGCCCTTTTCTACAACTAAGAAGCCTTTGGCCAAGCCTTGGTCTTCTAGAATATCGAAGTAAGGTACGTCTTGCGCTACTTGTCTTATTGCAAACTTTGGCTTTGTCTCCTTGAGAATGGCCATTAACTCTCCAAGAGTTATTAATTGTAATTTAATACTTCTAAGATCTAAGAATAGATCTATGAAGATCCTTCAATTTCTTCATCATACTTTAAGGATCTAATCCTTAGTTATGATTAGGAAATTAAGGAGTCCTATTGACAAGTATAATTGATTAAGCACTAAAGTTATCATCACATGAATCTTCCTAAGATCATGCTCTACTATTTGCTTAACTTTGGGCTTAGGCCTAATATGTTATTTTATCAAATAAAGTAACTTATTAGTTTCCAGGACAATCCTGAAATTTTATTCCCAATTTGAAAATTAAAGTCGTTAAAACACATTTTCACCCAGGATTATGTTTTAAACACTAATCTTTCAGTTATCTTGATTCCAATAGTCTAACTATCCAATCAACGATTTCAGGTACAATCTAATGTAATGATTAATATAGTCTAACTATATAACTAATTACAATTTTATTGGTTAAAATCAAATATATATTGATTACTATAATCCAATTATATAATCAACTATAAATGATCGGTAAAATTCAAATATATTGATTACTATAATCCAATTTTATAACCAATTATGAATTAAGGGTAAAATTCAAATATATTGATTACTATAATCCAATTATATAACCAATTATGAATGAAGGGTAAAATTCAAATATATTGATTACTATAATCCAATTATATAATCAACTATAAATGAAGTAGTTTGAATACAGTACATCTAATTAATTAAAACAACAATTGAATATTAGTCCAACCAATATATTTATTAATAAATAATGAAGAAAATTGAAATGAGCGCGTATTGGCAAGTTTCTAAACGAAATTTACAAATTTAATACTTGCCTCCCACTATTTTTCGGCGAGCCTCTAACCCTCTGTGGAGTACTCGGGAAACCTAGTTTCCTAGTGGGCTAGGATCCCGTTAAATAACAAACAACCTTGACTTTGGCCAATAAGCTATATGATATTTAACTAGGTAGATCTCTAAGATCATTGGATCCCATCCAATTCCTAGATCCAGTAGGTGAACATCCTAGTCTGAAACGTATATCTAATATATGCCAATATATCCGATATATTCCCTAACATTTTTCCTCTAAATCAATTAAGCCTTGGCTTTGGCACAACAAGCTTAATGATTCTAGTTAAGCGTGACCCATTGACATGGAAATCTTCGTAATCAATGTCGATGGACAAGAAGTGATCTTGACTTTGGCCAACAAATCACAACTTGGACAAGACACCGATATGGAACAAAACTCTCATGATTCAAACACATCCGCAATTGACAAAGGTCTTGACTTTGGCCAACAAACCAATGCCAACTTTGGATTTTGAGTAAGAATCACTCAATGGAAGGAAAAACGCTTAATATTATTTGAGGGTTTTTCGCATGCAAATTGGCAACCAATTTATTATCTTTAATTAGATCTCATCATACACCCTTAAGCATGCATTCTAAAAGCATAATAAAGCGCGATAAATAAATAAATTAATAATGATATGCAGATGGATATCTCACAAATTGTTCCTAGAACAAATCACTTCATTTCCTCTCCCCGGCTAGAACTATTCTAACTTCTACCCAATTACATAACACTTCTAAAGAAACCTCATTTACATTGAGGGGAATAGGTGAGAAGAGAATTATAATGAGAAATGAGATAAAAGGCTGGACACGCAGGCCCAATTTAATAAATTCTAAATTTATTATAATTTCCAAAATTACCCTCACCCTTCTAATATCCATCCGATATGTATTATTCATGCAATACATTCATGTATTCATATAAATCATGTTATTCAATCAATCTAATCCAATTAATTAATCTTTGAATTAATGACCATCCAATGTTCAAACAACGATTTGATTTGCGTGAGTCAAACTCGTTTAAGAATAAATACTCAAAGTAAGTATTCTTGAATTATATTGAACTACAACTTTAAATCCAATTTATTTGTATTCAATATTAATTCCAAATTAAATATTTACACTTACTTATAAGCCTTAAAGACTTGGATTCCAAATCCAATC
Organism: Zanthoxylum bungeanum; assembly: GCA_019454045.1. NCBI lineage: Eukaryota > Viridiplantae > Streptophyta > Magnoliopsida > Sapindales > Rutaceae > Zanthoxylum > Zanthoxylum bungeanum. The sequence goes on along the minus strand of SKCR01023379.1, from coordinate 33,875 downwards.
TTAATGGGTCTCAAAGGCTCAATAACATCCAATGTCATTTGAATTAAAGTCCAATGGGCTTTTAATTGATTCTTAAGGCATGGGTTTTGGCCATAATGGATCAAACCCAAAATGCCAAGGCCCAATAGGAATCACCATATTGCCAACAAATCAATTTAGGCCCATTAGGCCCAATTAAATTCTTTAACGGGCCAAGTGATGTATTTGGACTTTATGGAATTGGTTTTGGGCCCAATTGGATCCAATCCAAAAGTCCAAAACCAAACTTGGTCAAACCAAGCCCATTAATCCCAAATACACACTTTTAGCCCAATACATAATTTAAAGGCTTATTAACATAATTATAATATTCCAAATATCATAATTATTTTAATTAAAGTGTATTAGCCATGATTAATTAATTAAACTCAATATTTCCAAAATACCAATTAACTTAATTAATCATGCTTAATCCATCAATTTATGTTCAACACAAATTGAAGCCAAAACACATCATTTCATGCTCAACATGCTCTTGAATTTAACATAAACATTATTGACTTTGATTCTAATCTAATCAAACTAACAAGCAACATTTAATCATGCATTTAAACACATCCAATGGTGTAAAATTGAAAAATTCCAAGTGCAGTCCAAGCAGTAGCATTCGGTCAAGCAAGAGAGATTTTAAATTTTTGATCCAATCATTTATTTCAAATCTAATCATGTATAACTCTAAGTTATCATATTCTAAGCATGCTCAAAGCATCAATTTGAAGAAATCATATTCAAAACACAAAAGCCCTAAATTTTAGTCTCATGAACCCTAAAATTTTCATGCTTAAAATTGACTCTTGATACCATTGTTAGTGTTCCTAGAACATGCCAAGGGTCTAATAAGCAAGAAAAGGTGTTCATAAATTCATTATAAGTTGCGGAATTACTTACATTGAATAGATTTGAGCTTTTAAAATTTTTAAGAAGAAGATCTCCAAGATCCTTCATTTGTTGATTCTAAGCTTTGAGTTAGTTTCCCTATCACCTTAGAAGACTTATTGAAGTGCTAGCTGTTAGACAATTATGACCTATAGCGTCACTGTTTGTAAAAGACATTGTGTTTTTGTACAAAATTGACTATGTAGTAATGAAATTGCCTTTTATCATTTTGTAATTTATTTACTAAGATATATAAATGGTAAAAGTCCATATGATTAGTTCCAGATTGAGATGATATGAGACAGTATCAATCCATAAAGGTTTAATCATTAAATATCCCTAGTCGTAGTATTATCGAGACTGGACATCGATAATGCGGAATAGACTAGTATTGCACTTGTGCGCGTTGTGAGGACATAACGACATAGTTCTCATATGTTTAAGTATAGGATACTTATGCAAGTGCGATAGGAGGTTGTGTTTTACCGATGGTACGGAAAACAGCTGCGCTCTGGATAGACCCCGCGGAATCCCATTGGTAGTATGTACATGTGTCTATGGGAGTCCGCGTCAGGGTAGGTGTATTTGGTCTTAACCTGAGACTTACATCGCTAATACTTGCGACAATCGGTAAACTTTGATTTTGGTCGTCCAGGGCTTTAACAGGTTCTGTGTACGCCTCTATTGGGTTTATCGAGAATCGTAGTGTATTGGATGTGATGTCAAGATGGAAGTATCACTCCAGACATATGGAGATGATGATCACGCAGGGATTCATAACTCGTTCTCTATTGTGTTGCAACCATCGGGATAATGTGACAAGGTCATGATTATCCGATTCAAAGAGACTAGTTGTTTGAAATTCGATATGTGCTTCGTACGGGGCATACACTATTCCAGCCTCAGGCCTAGCACGTGACATCTGATACTGGATCGCAATACGAGATACTAGGTATTCTACACCTGACATAGATTATATATTCCAGTAAGATTATTTCTAGAGAATTGGGTAGGCACGGTGCTTCGCTAGAAGCCAACTATGTCTTGTAAATCGGTAAGCAAGTGGTACGAGGTACTCACTTTATCGGATAGTCCGATAACCGGATTTACTGCCAACATATCCAGAGATCTCGTGGGTCGCTTCCCAAAGATTCACCGATGACAGTTGACTTAAATTAGAATTAATCTGGGATTAATTTAGAGAGAGAAAATTAATCTGGGATTAATATGGGCTTTATTTAATCTGGGATTAAATGTGTTCAGTAGAGAAAGAACGTGATTAATTTGGAATTAATCGGTAAAATAAATTTAATAGTTAAATTTTATTTTTCTATTTAATTAATCAAATGGGCTAAAATTAATATATCGGATATATTATAATGAATTGGATTTCATTACGAGATTAAAGTCGGACTTTAATACGAACGAACGAATTAATTTAGAATTAGTTCGTGAACAACGTTCGTAATATATTTGCGAGGCATCATTGTTTAATTAAATTAGATTTAATTATTCAGCGACGAATGTTCATTTAATCGGATTAAACGAAACCGAGCCGCGGCAAATGTTCGTAGAGATATTTGAATTTTGAATTCAAATATTTGGAGCCCATGTGTGGTAGGTGTACCCACCACCCAACTACCTTGTTTTGCTTTTTGAGAAACCATTTACCCACACCTACCAAGTTTAGGGTAAAAGGTGAAATGGTTTTACCAAAAGGTGAATAACAAAAAGGTATCTCTACACTTTTGTAACACATTCTTCACTTAACAAAATTGAAAAATATACCCTAGAAGCTCTAAGGTGGCCGAACTTGCCTCTCTTCTTCTCTCTTGGATTTGTTTTCAAATCAACTAAAAGCTAGCACTTTGGAAGTTAACAAAGGTGATAGGGAAACTACTCAAAAGCTTGGAATCATCAAAAGGTTGGATCTTGGAGATCTTCCTCTCAAAATTTTTAAAGCTCTATCCACTCATTGTAAGTTTATTCCGCATCTTATAATGATCATATTATATGTTTTTCATGCTTATTAGATCCTATGAATGTTCTAGGAACACTAACACTAGCTTCTTTGAATTTGCAACAAAATCAAAGAGAGAGTGAAGTGAGCCCCACCATTTTGAGGGATCCGAGCCGCGGTAAATATTCGTAGAGATATTTTGAATTCAAAATTCAAAATATCTCTATGAATATTTACCGCGGCTCGGATCCGTTTAATCCGATTAAACGAACTTTTATCGCTAAATGATTAAATCTAATTTAATTAAATAACGATACCTTATAAATATATTATGAAGTCGTTTACGAATTAATTCTAAATTAATCTGTTCGTTCGTATTAAAGTTCGACTTTAATTTCGTAATGAAATCCAATTCATATTAATATATCCAATATATTAATTTATCCAATATATTAATTTTAGCCCATACGAATAAATTAAATAGAAAAATCAAATTTAACTATTAAATTTATTTTACCGATTAATTCCAAATTAATCGCGTTCTCTCTTTCGAACACATTTAATCACAGATTAAATAATACTTCAATTAATCCTAGATTAATTTTCTCTCTCTAAATTAATCCCAGATTAATTCTAGTTTAAGTTAACTATCATCGGTGAATCTTTGGGAAGCGACCCAAGAGACCTTTGGATACGTTGACAGTAAATTCGGTTATCGGACTATCCGATTTAATCCGTACCTCGTAGTACGTGCTAACTGATTTACAAGACATGGTTGGCTTCTAGCAAAGCACCGTGCCTACCCAATTCTCCAGAAATATTCTTACTGGAATATATAATCTATGTCAGGCGTAGAATACGTAGTATTCTGTATTACGATCCAGTATCGGATGTCACATGCTAGGCTTGGGGCTGGAATGGTGTCTGCCCCGTACGAAGCATCTATCGGATCTCTGGTAACTAGTCTCTATAATCGGATAAACATGACCTAGTTATATTATCCCGATGACTATAGTACTTTAGAGTACTAGTTCCGTATCCTACGTGACCATCATCTCCATATGACTGAAGTGATACTTCCATCTTGACATCACACCTAATACACTATGATTCTCAATATACCTAGTAGAGGCGTACACAGAACCTGTTAAAGCCCTGGATGACCAAAACTAAAGCATACCGATTGTCGCAAGTATTAGCGATGCAAGTCTCAGGTTAATACCAAATATACCTACCCCAATACAGATTCCCATAGACAAATAGTCATACTACCAATGAGATTCCGAGGGGTCTATCCAGAGCGAAGCTGTTTCCGTATCATCGGTAAACACAACCTCCTATTACACTTGCATGAGTATCCAATACCCAAAATATATGAGAACTATATTGTTACGTTTCTAGAACACACACAAGTGTAATACTAGTCTATTCCGCATTATCGATGTACAGTCTCGATAATACTATGAGTAGGGATATTTAATGATTAAACCTCACGTGGATTAATACTGTCTCATATCTTATTAATCTGGTACTAATCATAAGGGCCTCCTATCATTTATACATCTATGTGATCTAATCACAAATGATAAGAGTGCAATCTCCTTGTCACATAGTTAATTTATACAACAACACAATGATCTGTATAAATAGTGACGCTATGGGTCATAATTGTCCAACACATCATAAACTATAACATGATGAACACAAATGATACTCTTGGAGAGTTATTGTCTTCTCTCAAGGAAGCTGAGAATGAGCTACTTAAGGGAAATAAGCACGAGGCGCATGTTACTTCGACATCTCAGACACCGAGGGCTGGGCCCAAGGCGACTGGAGGTGTGAAGAAGAAGAAGCATAAAAGAAAGGGCAAGGCTGAAGCGTCAAAGGCTTCCGGGAAGCCTAAGGACAAATCTGAGGATGTTTGCCTCCAGTGTGGCAAGCGGGGTCACTGGAAGCGTGACTGCCGCGAGTACAAGGCACTCCAGAAGGAGATTAAAGCGGGCAAGGCACCGGCTTCAGGTATGTTTGTTATTGAAATAAACTTGACTACTTCTAGTTTTAAAAATTGGATTTTTGATTCTGGTTGTGGTACTCATATATGTACTGATATGCAGGATCTGCGGATTAGCAGGAGACTGGCTTCATGGAAGATTGATCTACGTGTTGGAAATGGGACTCCAGTCGCTGTTTTGGCCGTTGGCAATTTTGTTTTAGAACTGCCCTCGGGGCATGTACTTGAACTTAATGACTGTTATTATGTACCTAGTTTGACTATAAATATCTATATCTATGTTAACCCAATGCGGGTATACTTTTGTATTCAGGAACACTGGTGTTATGTGTATAAAAATGATGTAGAAATTTACACTGTTATTGCAATAACAGTATTTATATTTTGAATATATATCTATCTCAAACTTATAATATAACAAACAAAAGGCTCAAAATGAGTAACAAAGATGAAACTTATATGTGGCAACCGTCGTCTGGGACACATAAACAAGACTCGCATATCCACACTTCGAAGAGTGGGTACTTGGACAGATTTGATCCAAATTCATATGACGTCTACGAATCTTGCTTATTAGGAAAAATGCCTAAATCACTTTTTAGCGGTAAGGGTGAACGCGCCACTGAACTTTTAGCCCTCGTTCATAGTGACGTATGTGGGTCGGAAACTTTTGAGAAATTCAAAGAGTTTCGACACGAAGTTGAAAAATAGACCGGCAAGAGTATAAAGACATTACGGTCAGACCCTGGTGGTGAATACTTGAGCAATGAGTTTCTAGATTACTTGAAAGCATATGATATTCTTTCACAGTGGACTCCTCCTGGAACGCCACAATTAAACAGTGTGTCCGAACGGAGGAACCGAACTTTGTTGGACATGGTTAGGTCTATGATGAGTCGCACTGAGGTACCTATTTCCTTCTAGGGATATGCATTAAACAGTGCAATTCTTATTTTGAATAAGGTTCCGTCAAAGTCTGTACAACAGACACCATATGAGATATGGACAGGAAAGAAACCGAGTTTCTCATTCCTGAAGATTTGGGGATGCTGGGCATACGTCAAACGTTTGGAAGGTACCAAACTTGAGCCCAAATCGGATAAATGCCTATTCCTAGGATATCCTAGGGAAACCAAAGGATATTGCTTCTATCACCCATGAGAGAACAAAATATTTGTTGCGCTACATGCGGTTTTCCTTGATAAAGAATTCCTAAATGCAGTGGTTAGTGGGAGGAAAGTAGAACTCGATGAAAATTGGAGGGATACTTTTCCTGGCATAGAATCCTCAACGAAATAAGAACAGTCCATCCGGAATGAGACTGTACCACAATCTTCTATTACAGAAGGACCACGTAGGACGGAGAGAGTCAGGAAACAACCTAAGAGGTATGGGTTTCGGATCTCACCTCATGTAGATATTAATCTCATTGAGGATAACAAACCAGGTACGTATGAGGAAGCGATACAAGATATCGATTCCACTTTATGGCAAGAAGCCATGAAGTCTGAAATGGATTCCATGTACTCCAACCAAGTTTGGACACTGGTTGATGCACCAGAAGGCGTAAAGCCTATTTGTTGCAAATGGGTCTCAAGAAGAAGACCGACATGGATGGCAACGTACAAACATACAAAGCTAGGCTTGTAACGAAGGGGTATCGTCAACGATATGGTGTCGATTACGATGAAACTTTCTCACCCGTTGCCATGATTAAATCCATTCGGACAAAATCCAATACTTTCTCCAAAGGGGGGGAAACACATTAAGACAAAATCGAATCAACCCAATATTTTACATGCATCATATGCACAGCTACATACACCATATAAATGAAAAGCCCTAAATTTGGAAGTGATCTTAAACCCTAATTTTTCAATTTATACAAATTGGACAAATTAGACCAAATTAACAAAATCCAATACTTTAATTATGTTTCTTCCATTACAATCAAGTTTCACCACAATGAAACAACTATAGAACAATTTTAGGTCATTTATGAGTGGGTCAATAACTCTATAATGGCAACAAAGTTCTAAAACCATAAAAAGAATGTTTACTACTTCTTTGGCAACATTCTTCCAACTTCATACATGCATGACACCTTCATCAAACTTTCATCCATAAAAAGTACAAAGAATAAAGAATAGAAAAACTTAAGAATATCCCAAGATGTTACCAAGAACAAGAGGAACATTTTTCTCTCAATAGCAAGTTGGAAATACTTACTTAAATCCAAGATTTCTTTGATTTTCCTTTTCTTTCTCTCTAGCTTCTTTTTCTTTCTTTTAATGGAGTTTTGATAAAGTGTTGAAGATGATTACACCAAATGAAAAACAAAACAATATATACTTAAGAAAAAAGGTCTTTGCCGAATTTCAACAAATAAATATCTAGATATTTGTTTTGAATATTTCATTTAATTAGCTTTTATCAACTTGCTTTTATAATCATCAAACATTTAATGAATTAAAGTAAGTCAACAAAAGCATCTAAGTCATTAAAACAAATATCATAACTTTAAAATATCTAAACTTTAATTAATTTAATCATTTAACAATTAAATAAATAATTAATTAATTAAATATAAATATATTAAATATATGTATAATATTTACATTAAATATTAAATACATATATATTTATGATATAAGTCAAATATTACAATTTGACAATTAATTAATATGTATTTAAATTAATCTAATATTAAATGTAAATACACAAAATTAAGGAAATGACTATCGGGTCCCTACACATGTATTTTGCGTTTAACCTTTAAACGACTTTATAAATAATCAATATTATTTATTAATGTTGCCCTAGTGCTCTACGAGTATATTTCATTAGTGAGACTCTCTAGATTCAGGCATATCCGACACGAAATCTAATTTCGTGTCCATAATTTATCCACCCGTAAATTATGACGACCACGGATAAACTCGCTGAATCATATAGGTCGAGGTCATGGCAAATGTATAATTCCTCCATCACAGGTATCCGGATAAATCTCAAAGATATAGATGTAAATGTCAAATCTCTATAAGGATTATCCAGTCGACTATTCTATTAGCAATCTCAAAAAGAACATTTAGAACTAACTTCTAAATTATGCCACGGGCCCATGGTTTTTATCTGATTACTAATCATATAGACTACCTATGCTCTGATACACAGAACTGAAAGATCCTATCTCGATACACACAAGACACCTTGAAGATCTATCTACACCCAACGAACAGATGGAGGTCTGATCATAATAGATCGGTGACGTGACTGCCATCTAAGTGTAGAAGATGTCTCATGTGCCCACAGTGGCATCTCAAGTCTAAGAATCACAAGTGCTACTCAACCCGATAAGATTCTTATTGACGTTGGTGTAACATCTATTAAGAATCTTCGGTGAGTCGTTCAGTGTTTATCTATTATAAACACCTACACGTCTATACTAGTCTCCAAGACTTATGGTTCATTGGGAAATCCTTGGAATCATATATTCATGTATACGACATGTACAGGTCTCAACGGGTTTACTATACTGATCAAGTTCTGTAAACCTTGACCCTACTCTACATGTGCACATGATCTCTATCCATCAATTCCAATTGTGTCAAGTTACATACTGGGGTGAGTTTTTCCGTCATGCCCCGATTACATAAAAAAAAATTCATTTTTGAAAAACATCTCTTTCTAAATCTCTATCATCTAAAGAGTAACTATAAATAAATAAATGCTAACGCCCTAGGTGCTTGAAAAAGTAATTCTAAATTCATAAAGAAAAAATAAATCAATAAAGAAAAATCAACTTAAAGAAAGAGGTGTCCACTCACTGTGTTTAAGTATGGCTGGCACTGGATCCTTGATCAAAGGAGAATATGGTTCATGCGGGTAACATATGATCAAAACTCAATTAGAATCAATCGTAGTAAAATAATCTCGATACTCTTAGTACTTAAAGATTCATCCATATTATATACACAAGGCTTATAACGGTTAAAATTTGGTACAAGATATTTGTTCAGACTGATACGAGACCCTAAGGGTGGTCTCTAACACGTTAGAGTGGAATTGGGGGTTGAAAACTGATATTGGGGAGGTTCTGTGTCTTGCGTCGCGACGCAGGAAGAACTGCACGTCAAGACGCACATGATCCAAAATTCTGTCATCTTTTTCCTCTTGCATCGCGATGCGCAAACCTCCCTACATCGCGTTGCGACGTGAACTGCATTTCCAGGTTTCTGATTGATTCTTCAAGTTGCATCCAAAATTTAAATCATTAAAATCCACTATATATACACACTTCCAAACCAAAAACCATCATACAACACATCATTTTACACTCCATTCTACATGTACAATCCATCGATTTATCAACAATTTAACCTTTAATTCATTTAATCCACTTTACCAACTTACACCCAATTCTTTAAGCAAATGAAATTTATCAAATTTTCCATTGATTCAAGGTAAAATAATCACTCACGCTTTATCATATTCATACATACAACACAATTCAATTATCAAATCATCAAACTCACCAATTTTAAAAATGGATCATGAATTTCTTACCTTTCTTCTTCTTGGTTGTCCTTCACTTTTCAAGCTCCCAATGATGGGTAAACCCCTTTTTGCTCAATCTGCTTGTCTTCTCATTTATTATTTTCTCTTCCTTCCTTCTTCTTTTTCTTCTTCTTTCTCTTCATTTATCCTTTTCATTTCTTCTTCTTTCTTTCTTTCTTCTCACATTTTTCTTTCCTAAAATTTGTGATTTGTTAATAGTGTGTTTATTTATAGTGGGGGTGCCTTAGATATTTTGTAAGTGGTGGAAGTGTGTAGAAATAGGTAGAAAGTTTGAGATTTTTCTTTTTAACCCCGAAATTACTATTCATCTAGATTTTGACTTGCAGTTTTGACCCAGTTCTGGTCCAAATTTGGAAAAATATTTAACGCGAAGGTTGTAGGTCTCGGTCTCATATTTCCAACGGTATAAAATTCATAAAAATTAGAGATCGTACAAAAATATTACGCTCCAAATACTATGGGTGGTCCAAAGGTAACACCGTATAGTCTCGTCCTGGGAATTCGAGAAATTAACCAATTATCCCTAAAATCATCTCATGAGCATATTTGAGTCTCAACATAATTTATTTTATGTTATATTCATCCAACAATACCATAGCGCTACAACGTAATAGTAACTAAACTACCGGTCATTATAAATTCTCCACCCCTTAAATAGGATTCGTCCTCGAATCCTTCCTGATGTTTAGTATTGGTTTTCGTAGTTTTACGAATATAGAGATTCTGCTATACTTATATCCTTGTCTCCAACCTTTACTAGTTACTTGATTTTTCTCTCTTTCTTCTTTTCTAAGTTCTCGTTTCGTAAGTCTTCTACTGAGTATTCTCGACTATTTCTTTTCTGAACCTTTAGTTGTACTCAATGTATCATATCCCAAAAATCTCTTTCTTTTAAATCTTACTTATGCCCCACAATTATTTAACATGGCCAGATTCTTTTGCTCTATATGTCCAACTTGATTTTAATATTCTTTCTCATTACTTAGCTATCAACTTTTTATACTCCACTTGTGACCTTCAATAGTTCTAAGTCTCTCTCTCTAAGTTCCAAAATTTATGCTTTCCTAAGGGCTTGGGGTTTTTCTAACTTACTAATATTATTTATTAACACCACTTGTAACCAAAGTGTTACTCATGGACAACTTCTTTGTGGTACCCCATCGTTTGATCCTAGTTAAAGCTTATATCATTTCTTACTTGCTTACAAAAATCATTACTCACATTCTTGTCATTATTCCATAGTTCGAGAATTTATCTTTATGACAATAACAGCTTCACACTAACCTATTCCTTTATTTCCGTACTATGATGCGAACCTACCAAACCACCCATACCCACGGCTAAATCATCCCAAACCCTGTAATGCTTTGGTCATCTTAAGCTAGGGCTGGGTACCTTATATGATCATTGAATCCAAAAATTTTCCTTACTATTACTTACAGTTACCTATTACATAATAAATACCCTTTGCTATCATTATTGTACCTTAACAGTCTTACTCTCTAAACTTTTCGTAGTACTCTCTTTCATCTTTTATTTCATTATATTCTTCATTGGTCTATGTTTCTACCTCTTTTCCTAAGAAATGTCTTTTTTTCTTTATGTTCTTGTCATCTTCTTAGACCTTGGTTTCTTGAAATATCAGCTATTACTTGATTACTATCTTATTTTGATATTGTTCTAACTTAACAACTTCTTTTTCTGTCTCTTATTGGTTTCTCTTGTTTATTGTTGGACTCCATCTATAGATCTTATTTCCTTGACATTTCCTTATTACCAAGTCGTCTTCTATACTTGATCGTATGCTAGAATATCTTCTCTTTATTGATTCCCATTCTGTGGTAAACTTATTTTCTTCGTTCTATACCATACTACACTTCCGCCAATACTTATTTAGTATTTCATCTCCTGTTGTTATTACACCTTGACAATTTTACTTTCAGTACTTGTATTAGCTAACCTTTTTATTTACTCTTCTATCTTTATTCTATATCTAAATCTACTATGGGTCATATCTCTGTTTCTTTACTCGAAGAATATTTATTTCTCATTTGTCTTTGGTTATTCTTAACGTTGTCTCTTACATTCTTATTGTATGCTTAACTAGTACTTCTTCTCTTTGTTGCCTTATCTAATAGCTTTCAAATTTCATACGTAGGCTATATCTTCCTTTCCTTTTTATTCTGATTCAATACTGTTCTTAAGAGTCGTTTGTTTCGATCATCTATCACTACACTTATACTTTCTTTAGGAGAATCTCTAGGTTACGCTTCATGTCCATCTTTATTACTGGTATCGATCGAGGGTTGGGAGGGTGGGAGCTAATCTCGAGGCCCTTATGTTACGGTATTCCGGTGACACATACTTCTTGCCTAAGACTCTTATGTATACCTATCTGGTGTCTTTTCCTACGTTGGGTCTTATTGCTAAAACTTATCTGACTTCTCTTTTCCAACCTGACTCATGATCACTTTGTCAATCAATCACTCTGCATCTCATACTAGGTCCTTCTAGAAGCAAACTCCTTAATGATTTTCCTTATATTGCCTCTTTATTCCTTTCTGTTACTTAACTTTTTATGGTTACTATATTCTTTCCCTGGATACTGCTATAATCTCTTTACTATCTTTCTTAAGAGACTCATTCTGCTACGAGAGTTTCTTTTTTATTTTAGTTTCTTAACTCCATACTTCTTGACTCTCTTGGAAACTTTATTTACTTCGACTACTAAGGGCGCCTTTTACTAAATCTTTGATTAAAATGTTACTCTCTTCCTAAAATCTTTTTTCTCAATACCATGAGGTTCTTTGTAAGTTATTCACTATGTCCCCACGAATCATTATCCAATAACTTTTGTACTTCTACTATCTTCGTTTCCTTAAGGGTTCTTTATTTCTATGAAGGTTTCCATACTTCGGTCAACTTACTATAGTGTTGAATTTTTCCTCCTCAGGTTTTCTTATCAATGATTCTTTACTAGCCCTAGGGTTCCACAACTATCATCGATTCATTGCTATAAACCTTGATTTAATCACTTTGATTCTATTTTCCATACTGATATTCTTTTCACTTCTTAAATATCTCCAATTTCATAATTCTATTCTTATATTCTTCTACGGATCTGTACTAACTCAGGTTATCTGTGGGTTCCACGACATTTGGTTTATTTCTGAACTTCTACTGGTTTAACAAACCTTATTTTGACTTACTTTAATCTTTGAACTACCCTGAGTATTCTTCTTTATATCCTCAAAGTTTCCTTGATCCTTCTTCTAGGTGGTCGGTCTCTCAAGGTCCTTTTATTCTTGAAACGGACTCCCGTTGGGTTTTCTAATGGTTACCTATAATCATGCGGATATGAACTGCTTACGTTTCATTGGTCTTTTTCTTTATGGCTCAGGGAGCTTCTTCATCTTTGATGGTTTTTATTAAGGTCCCAAGATCAATAATAAGCATGAAAACATGTGTAAATAACAATTTAGAAGTTACTGAATACTTACATCGATCGGTTGAGCGACGTGGTAGGCAACAAAAATCAACTTTTCTGCCCTTGGACTGGTTCGGCAGTGAGCAGTCCATGCTATTCCATTTTCTATTTTTGAGTTTCTCGAATAAGCTCTAAGCTTCGTCAAACGATTCCCGGCTCATGGGTGGGCTTCCCTATCACCTTCGTAAGACTTTGTAGTGTGCTAACACCTCCGATTTTGCAACAAAATTATGAAATACCTCCTTCATCCTCACGGTTTTTCTGGGCAGAAAATCAGCCCACTTGGGCGTGGAAATGAGAGGGAGAAAGAGAGTGAAGAGTGTAAAAGAGAGAGAAGAAGAGTGTTATGTATTTTGGCTTCAAGTGTATCTAATACACTTTTGTGAATTTCAAATGCATTTCACTTTAATTTTTCTTTCAAAAAGTCAAATAATAAAAGCCCATCAACCTCCATCAACTCACATCAACTTCCATCAATCAGTGAATAGTGACTTGCGTTAATCACTCAAAGTGAAAGACATCCATCACTTGATTGACGAATGATGTGACGCTAGATGCGACTAGTGATTTGACGCTTGATTTGACTTGCATGCCGCACTCAAATTCGAAATGCGAATGCGCTCGTAAATAATCTCGAGCAAGGGTTCGCTAATTCCAAATTAACGAATTTTCTTTGCGTCGTAATTAAATCTAATTTAATTAAATAATCATGCCAAACATAATTACTATTCACGTCGCTAACAAATTAATTTTAAATTAACTCGTTCGCCCGTATTAAAATCTAATTTTAATTCCGCGTCGAAATCCAATTTCGTTTAATATATCGAATATATTAATTTACCGATTAATTCCAAATTAATCGTTATCTCTCTTTAATTGATATTTTATCCTAGAAAAAATATCTCCGCAATTAATCCCAGATTAATTTTCTCTCTCTTCTAATTAATCACAGATTAATTTAGAGTGCTAGTCATACGTCATCGGTGAATCTTTGGGAAGCGACCCATGAGATCCCCAGATATGTTGGTAGTAAATACGGTCATCGGACTATCCGAATACGTAAGTACCTCGTACAATATTTTACCGATTTACAAGACAAGGTTGACCTCTAGCAAAGCGTCATGCCTACCCAATTCTCCGGAAATATCCTTAAAGGAATAAAAGATCTTTATCAGGCGTAGTATACTTGATATTGCATATTTCGATCCAGTATCGGATGATCACATGCAAGGCCTGGGGCTGGTACAGTGTCTGCCCCGTACGAAGCATATATCAGATGACGAACAACTAGTCTCTTTATTATCGGATAATAATGACCAAGTCATATTATCCCGATGGTTGCAACCTTTTTAGAGAACCAGTTCTGTATCCCTGCGCGACCATCATCTCCACTATGACTGGAGTGATACTTCCGTCTTGACATCACACCCAACACACTACGATTCTCAATATACCCAGCAGAGGCGTACACAGAAATCGGTTAAAGCCCTGGATGACCGAAACCAAAGTATATTGATTATCGCAAGTATTAGCGGTGCAAGTCTCAGGTTAAGACCAAATACACCTACCCTGATTTCGGACTTCCATACACACATAATCATACTACCAATGGAATTCCGAGGGGGTATATCCAGAGCGAAGCTGTTTCCCGTACCATCGGTGAAACACAACCTCCTATTACACTTGCATGAGTATCCTATACCCAAACATATGAGAACTATGTCGTCATGCCCTCATAACGCGCACAAGTGTAATACTAGTCTTTTACGTATTCATCGATGTCCAATCTCGATAATACTCTGACTATGGATATTTAATGATTTATCCTTCGTGGACTGATACTGTCTCATATCATTCTCAATCCAGGAACAAATCATAAGGACCTCCTATCATTTATATATCTTGGTGATCTAATCACAAATGATAAGAGAGCAATCTCCTTTGTTACATAGTTAATTTGTACAACAACACCATGATCTGTACAAATAGTGACGCTATGGGTCATAACTGTCCAACAATCTCCCACTTGGCCTATAGCTAGTCACTCGAGTGTTTGACACCCGAACTATGTACGGTTGGCTCAAATTATTGAGAAAGTGCTTTCGTTAGCAGATTTGCATGATTATTGTCTGATGCGATTTATAAGATCATCACATCGCCACAATGTATGATCCAAACGAATTAGAAGAATAGTCAAAGTATATATCTGGATCATTAATGAGACCATTAATTCTTTAGCCAGTGCTGACGCCTAGCTCAGCTGCTAACATAACTATATCTAATCTAATTAGATTTGTTATTGACCCAGATGGCTTCTATTACTGCTTCAGTTGCAGCAATAACCCGCATTTGTTTTTTATTCGGTAACAGTATCTTGCTTGGAAGATTTCCAGCTCACTGTACCATTATTCAAACTGTATAGTACCGTTTGCGATTTATAGTCATTTTATCGGTTAGGAAACTTCCAACAGTGATCCCAGTCACTTCAAGTTCTCATTCTCCACAGATTTAAGACAGCATCCTTAGATCTCTAAGATACTAACGGATGTTCTTAAATTCAATCTAGTGACTATCACTTGGATTGGCCTGTTTGTGAATCCATATACTCAAAGTATATAAGACACCAGGTCGCATACATTTTTCAATGTATGGTTCTCGGAGAGTTTTCTCGAAAATGTAGCTTTCACTGATTGTATTATAGGAATATCATTTCCAAGAAATGACATATTATCATTATTTATAGGACAGCCACTGTCAGTGCTCCCACTAACCCTCTTATATACACAAGAATCATTTCGTTTTGAATTAAATCATAGACCATTATGATTAAATCAAAACGATAATTCCAAGAACCTATCCTTGCTTCAATCCAAACATGGATCGAATAACCTGCAAATCTTGTTTGCTAGTTTTGGTACGAAAAAACCGACAGGATGTTGAAAACATCCTCCAAAAGGTTTCCTTTTAAGGAAAGTAATTTTCCGTTAAGCTGTCATATTTCATAAATGAAACATGCAGCATCAGCAAGCTTTATTCAATGGATTTATCGTGGCAACAGGTAAAAGGTTGAATCGTAATCAACATAATGTTGATAACGATACCTAAAAATGCCTAGCTTTATATGTTGGTATGTTGCCTTCCATGTATGTCTTCCTTGAAGACTTATAAGTACCAATAGGCACAATGCCTTGCGGTACATCAACTAGTATTCTAAACACAGTTGATATACATGGAATCCATTTCCGACTCATATGGCACTTTGCCATAATAGGGAGTCGATACCATGTATCACTTCCTCATACGTAGTCAGTTGGTATACCTCAAAAGCTAGACATCTTTATGAGGTGAGCTCAGAAACCCATACCCCAGGTTTTTTTCTGACTCTCTCCAATCTACGCGATTCTTATGTATTCAAAGATTACTGGTACAGTTTCATCCTTGATGAACTGTTTATGTTCCATTAGGAATCGGTGTCTTGAATAGTATTACTCTGATTTTCATCGAGTTTTACTATCCTCCCACTTACCACTGCATATCGGTATTCCTCTTAGGAAAATCGCATGGTGATCAACAATCTGATTGTTCTCTGGTGAGATGTATAAGTACAATACTTATGGTATCCCTAGGATAACCTACAATTGGCACTTATCCAATTTGGGTTTTAGTTTGGCATCATCCAAACATATGCCCAGCATACCCAAATTATCAAGAATGAGAAACCTGGTTTCTTTCCCTTTCATATCTAATATGTAATCTGTCAAACAGATTTTTATGGAACCTTATTCAAAATATGTTATGCACTGTTAATGCTTATCCGTTGAAGGAAAAGGTAGCTCAGAGCGAGTCATGATTAACCTTATCATGTCTAACAAAATTCAGTTACTCAGTTCGGACACATCGTCAAATTGACGTGTTCCAGGAGGAGTCCTCATTTGAAAGAATACTATACTCTTTCAAGTATACGAGAAACTTATTGCTTAAGTATTTTCCATTACGGTCTTACCGTGACGATTTAATACTTTAGCCGATCTGTTTGTCTTTTTCGTGTTGAAAACTTTAAAAGTTTCTGATTTGTGTTCTTCAAAAGAAACACATAACCATAACGCGATGCCACATCTGTATAGGTCACGAAATATTCATATCTACATCTATCCTAGCTAGACATGGGCCCACTTGCTTCACTATAAACTAGGGCTAACAGGTCTGTGGCATTTGCACTTTTACCAAGTAAAGATGTTTTAGGCACTTTGCCCAATAAACTAGATTCGTAGACTTTATTTGAATGGAATCAAATTAGTCATAGTACTCACTCTCCAAAAGTGTGGATATACGAGTCTTGTTTGATTGTGTCCCAGACAACAATGCCACAATTAAGTTTCATCTGATCAAATCAGTTTGAGCTATTTATTTGTCATGTGATATGTTCGAGGTTTATTTATATTCAAAATATAAATACTGTTATTCACATCTAATGTATTTATCTCAATATCATCTTTATATAATAAAACACTTTAGTGTTCTAGAATATAAAGGAACATCCACAACAGATTGAACACTGACATAGAGATAATGTTTCTAGTCAAACTAGTTACATTATAACAGTTTCCTAATTTAAGTACACACTCGAAGGGTAGTTCTTAAACTTAGGTATCTACGGTTAAAACAACGACTTTCGTCCCGTTTTCGTTTCGCAGATTAATCTCATCTGAAGTCAGAATCATGCTCATAGCATATTTTGCATATCAGTACATATTTATGTATCACACTAAGTATCTAAAATCCAATTTTAATACTAGTAGTGAACATAATTTTGAAAAATATATTTGAAGTTAGAGCCTTGCTCTTCTTCAATTCCTTCATGTCTGTTTTGTCCAAACGACAGTCACGCTTCAGCGATTCCATTTGCCACAATTTAGGCAGATATTTTGGGATATGTCCTTTATCTTCCCAGAAGATTATAATGATTTTGCTTTTGCCATTTTCAACAATCCAGAAGCTTTTGGCCAAGCCTTTGCCTTCTAGAATATCGAAGTAAGGTGCGCCTTGCGCTACTTGCCTAATTGCAAAGTTTGACTTTATCTCCTTGAGAATAGTCATTAACTCTCCAAGAGTTATTTATTGTAATTTAGTACTTCTAAAATCTAAACATAGATTTATGAAGATCCTTCAATTTCATTATCATACTTTAAGGATCTAATCATGTGTTTTGACAAAGAAATTAAGGAGTCTACTACGACAAGCTTAATGGATTAAGCACTTAAGTATTTTCCAGATGAATCTTCCAAAGATTATGCTTTACTTATTTGCTTAACTCCGGGCTTAGGCCTAATATGTTATTTTATCAAATAAAGTAACTTATTAGATTCCATGACCATCCTGAAATTCTATTCCCAATTTGAAAATTAAACCATTTAAATACATTTTCCCTATGATTATGTTTTAAATGTCAATCTTTTAATTTTATCTTGATTCTAATAGTCTAACTATTTAATCAACGATTTAGATACTATTTATTATAATGATTACAATAGTCCAACTATTTAATCAACTATAATTTAATAGATTAAAATCAATTATATTGATTACTATAATCCAATTATAAAATCAACTATAAATGAATAGTTTGAATATAGTCCAACTGTTAATTAAAACAATGATTAAATATTAGTCCAACTAACATTTAATTTATGACGACGAATGATATTTTTTTGACCGCGTATGGCAAGTAATTAAACGAATATTGCAAATTCAATTCTTGCCTCCCACTTTTTTTCGACGAGCCTCTAACCCTCTGTCAAGTACTCGGGAAACTGCGTTTCCTAGTGGGCTAGGATCCCGTTAAATATCACACAATCTTGACTTTGGCCAACAAATTGTGCGATAATTAACTAGGTAGATCTCTAAGATCAATTGGATCCAATCCAATTCCTAAATCCCGTAGGGGGACATCCAAGTCCGAAACATATATCATATATATGCCAATACATCCAATGTATTACCTAACCTTTTTCCTCTGAATCAACTAAGCCTTGGCTTTGGCACAACAAACTTAGTGATCCCAGTTAAGCACGACCCATTGACCATGGAAAGCTTCGTAATCAATGTCAATGGACAAGAAGTGGTCTTGACTTTGGGCAACAAACCACAACTTGGACAAGACACCAATATGGAACAAAGCCTTCATGATTCAAACACATCCTTAATGGACAAAGGCCTTGACTTTGGCCAACAAGCCAATGCCAGTCTTGGATCTTGAGTGAGAATCACTCAATGGAATGAAAAACGCTTAATATTTGTGAGGGTTTTTCGCGTGCAAATTGGCAACCAATTTATTATCTTTGTTAAGGTCTAATCATCATACACCCTTAAACATGCATTCTAAACACATAATAAAGCGCATATGAAAATAATAATGATATAAGGATGGATACTTGACACAATGATCCTTGATCAAATCTCTCCATTTCTCTCTCCTGCTAGCACATGTATTTACTTCTACCCGTTACACTACACTTCTAAAGAAACCTCATTTACATTGAGGGGAATAGATGAGAAGAGAATACAAAGAATAAGGAGGTGATAAGGCTGGACTCGCAGGTCCAATTAATAAATCAAATTTATTACAACAATTTCTAAAATTGTCCCACCCATCTAATATCCATCCGATATACATTATTCATGCATCGCAACCACGTATTCACACAAGCATGTTATCAATCAATCTAATCAAATTAATTAATCTGATAATTAGTGACCATCCAATGTTCAAACAACGATTTGATTTTGCTTGAGTCAAACTCGTTTTACGAATAAGTACTCAAAGTACGAATTCTCGAACTAAATTAAACTACATAATTAAATCCAATTCAATATGCATTTAATTCTAATTCGCCTATTTAATTCCAAATTAAATATTACACTTTAATAATAAATCTTTTACGACTTAAATTCAAAATTTAATCGTTATGGGTCTCAAAGCCCGATAAACGTCCAACGTCAATTCAATTAAAGTCCAATGGGCTTTTAATTAATTTCTTAAGGCGTGGACTTTTGGTCAACTCGGGTCAAACCGAATAACCAAAATCAAATCCGGGAATTACCCCATAAGCCCATAAATCAATTTAGGCCCATTAGGCCCAATTAAACTTTAAAGGTTCATTAAGTCGCATTTGGGCTTAACGGAAGTGGTTTTGGGCCCAATTGGATCCAATCCATTTGGCCTAAACCTTACTTGGTACAACCAAGCCCAACAAGCCCAATAACAACATTAAAGCCCAAATCCAATTTTAAGGCCCAATTTAATTAAACATAAAAATCCAATTTCACATTTAATTAACCAAAGTGTATAACATAATTAACTACTTAAATCAATGTTTCTAAAACGTCGATTAGCCTAATTAATCATGCTTATAATCATCATCACATGTCCAACACATTTTGATTAAAATCAAACAAATACATGTTTTAAGGTCTCAGCCAAGGAGGGGATTTTATGTCCGATTCGAATTCAATCCAATAAATTCCACAATCGACATTAAATCACATTCCCGAATGATTCTAACTCATCTAATGAATCAAAAAATCAAAAATCACCAAGACCATAAGGGCTTCAAACTCTCGGCCAAGGAAGTTATTTGGGGAAAAATTATTCCAAATCATTTTTCATCAAATTGATCCAATCAATCTTAAATTAAAACACATTTAAGCATATTCATTCATCCAATTTCACAAAATCATGCTCAAAATGATTTTACCCAAATTTTAAGCCCTAAATTTTTCATGATCAAACCTTGCTCTAGATGCCATTGTTGGTTTCTATTAAGGTCCCGAGATCAATAATAAGCATGAAAACATGTGTGAATAAAAATCGAGAAGTTGCGGAATACTTACATCGATCGGTTGAGCGTCGTGGTAGGCAACAAAAATCAACTTTTCTGCCCTTGGACTGGTTTGGCAGTGAGCAGTCCATACTCTTCCATTTTCTATTTTTGAGCTCCTCGAACAAGCTCCAAGCTTCATCAAACGATTCCCGGATCATGGGTGGGCTTCCCTATCACCTTCGTAAGACTTTGTAGTGTGCTAGCACCTCTGATTTTGCAACAAAATCATGAAATACCTCTTTCATCTCTCACTGTTTTTCTGGGCAGAAAACCAGCCCACTTGGGCGTGGAAATGAGAGAGAGAAAGAGAGTGAAGAGAGTAAAGAGAGAGAATAAGAGTGTTATGTATTTTGGCTTCAAGTGTATCTAATACACTTTTGTGAATTTCAAATGCATTTCACTTTAATTTGGCTTTCAAAAAGTCAATAATAAAAGCCCATCAACCTCCATCAACTCACATCAACTTCCATCAATCAATGAATAGTGACTTACGTCAATCACTCAAAGCGAAAGACATCCATCACTTGATTGACGAATGATATGACGCTAGATGCGACTAGCGATTTGACGCTTGATTTGACTTACGTACTGCACTCGAATTCGAAATACGAATGTGCTCATAAATAATCTCGGGCACGGGTTCGCTAATTCCAAATTAACGAATTTTCATTTCGTCGTAATTAATCTAATTTAATTCAATAATCATGCCAAGTATAATACTATTCACGTCGCTAATAAATTAATTCTAAATTAACTCGTTCGCCAATATTAAACTCTAATTTTAATTCCGTGTAGAAATCTAATTTCGTTTAATATATCGAATATATTAATTTACCGATTAATTCCAAATTAATCGTTATCTCGCTTTAATTGATATTTTATCCTAGATAAAATATCTCCGCAATTAATCCCAGATTAATTTTCTCTCTCTTCTAATTAATCCCATATTAATTTAGAGTGCGAGTCATATGTCATCGGTGAATCTTTGGGAAGCGACCCATGAGATCCCCGGATATGTTGTCAGTAAATACGGTCGTCGGACTATCCGAATACGTAGGTACCTCGTACTATGTTTTACCAATTTACAAAGACAAGGTTGACCTCTAGCAAAGCGTCATGGCCTACCCAATTCTATGGAAATATCCTTACATGAGTAAAAGATCTGTATCCCTGTGTAATCATCATCTCCACTATGACTGGAGTGATACTTCCGTCTTGACATCACACCCAACACACTACAATTCTCAATATACCCAGCAGAGGCGTGCACAGAAATCGGTTAAAGCCCTGGACGACCGAAACCAAAGTATATTGATTATCACAAGTATTAGCGGTGCAAGTCTCAGGTTAAGACCAAATACACCTACCTTGATTTCAGACTTCCATAGACACATAGTCATACTACCAATGGAATTCCGAGGGGGTATATCCAGAGCGAAGCTGTTTCCCGTACCATCGGTGAAACACAACCTCCTATTACACTTGCATGAGTATCCTATACCCAAACATATGAGAACTATACTGTCATGCCCTCATAACGCACACAAGTGTAATACTAGTCTTTTACGTAGTCATCGATGTCCAATCTCGATAATACTTTGACTAGGGATATTTAATGATTTATCCTTCGTGAATGATACTGTCTCATATCATTCTCAATCCAGGAACAAATCATAAGGACTTCCTATCATTTTATATATCTTGGTGATCTAATCACAAATGATAAGAGAACAATCTCCTTTGTCACATAGTTAATTTGTACAACAACATCATGATCTGTACAGATAGTGACGCTATGGGTCATAACTGTCCAACAATCCTTATTCTAGTACTTTATGTCCCGATGGAGTCTATTGCTCATGTAGGATGGGTATTAGATAGACTCTATCATGATAGCTTCCTTAATTGGTATCTTGAAGGAATGAAATCTGGATAGGTCGAAGCTCTATCTATTGGATCTCTTAACTAGGGGGAACTAACTGTTTTTTCAGTCGCCACTCATCTTGTTTGCCTAAAAGTTTGAGTTTTGGAAGATCTAAAGTCTTTATTTCTCTATGGTATTATGTAACAATTAGAAGGTTGCATGATCGTCCTTGAATTTCTTACTTCCTTTATCTTATACCAGTCCTTGATACTTGGGGTATTATACTATCTACAAGGTATGGTTCAGAAAAAAAATATTGCATCAACTTTGAGGAATTCTTCTGAGGAAGAAAGGTATCTCACTCGAGGAAAAGAACCTTTTTCTTAGATCTACTCGGCTTTTTATTGTGGTCTCGTCTTACTAGGCTCATCTTTACTGTTAGTTCTGGTGTTATCCTTTATTGCTTAACTCTGTATCTCTAATTCTTGCTACTATATGTTTTCGACATCTCTTATCTGTATGTATTTCTCTATCTCTTATTTCCTTCTGATTACTTAGATATCTACCTTTTGTTCTTTATTCTACTTCATAACTTTTCTTTTTCTTCCTATTTTCCTGAATAGGTACTCATAGGCCTTTTACTATCTACAGAAAGTACTTGATGACTACTGGTTCGGCTTGAAGAAGTGTTCTGATGAGAAAATGGATCTTAATACTAGGCACTCTATTACTTAATCAGACTTTTCTATTTTTTGTAAATTCTGGGTAAATATCCTTAAAATCTCTCTACTCATTCTATCTCCTTACTATTCTTTATCTATGGCCACTTATACTCTTAGTGTATCTCTTATACTTTCTTATAGCTTTTCTTTCTCACTCCCTTGATAACTTTACTTAAAATCCTACTGTTGTTTCCATTGCTTGTTTATTCTTCTGGTGTTAGATCGATATATCTTCAAGAAGATTCCTTATCTGATATCTAGAGTGAAGTTGTTCTTACGGGGAATACTATTTTAATGATCTAAGAAGGCTTACTAACCTGTCTATGAAGCTTTAAGGACGTACTTGAAGATCAGATACTAGAGGTAGTGCCTCATATATGGGTATCCCAGACATACTGCGTTTACAAGACCCCGACACTCTGCCCATTACAGTCACTGACTCCCTAGACCTTGCTCTGATACTATCTTTGAAACATCCCCGATCTGGGAGATGTTACCGGTAGGGGATAGCAGTACTAACCCCATCAGCCTCTAACTAACTATTCATAACTGATACTAATATACTTATCTTGATTTGACAATACTTTGGATGGAACAAAAACCCAACTCGAAAAAACTGAAAAAAAACTCATTATTAACTCTTGTACTTGAAAACAGTTGATTTTACAAAGACTGCACACATCAGAACTGATTCAATAACTTGTACTTGACTAAGACTGGACTTTTACTCAACTCTAACTCATACTAGTGGACTCCATACCTAGTAACTACACCAATATCCATCCACTTAAGCTTGTCCTCCAGAAATCCTGCAAAACATAAAAACTGGAGTGGGGGTTAGATTATAATTCGATCTAAGTGAGTGGATAAGAAAATTGGTGTAAAGATTCTGATTCTAAATCCATAGTTCCAAAAATATTTTTATACGAAAACATTGTTTCTGAAAACTCTGTCTTTCTCAAAACTGCTTTTAAAATACTTGTTTCTAAGAACTGTTTCTAAAATCTGATTTTTGAGCTAGTTTATATCTGTAAAACCTTAATGTATGAAAACTGATTTCTGAAAATCTATATCTGAGTCTGTCATCTTCCCTTCCCTAGAGCGGGCCCAACCCTAGAAAGGGGTCCGTGCACCAATTCAGCTCGAGCACTTACATGTCATCCAATTGAATCAAAAGTTCACAAAGAAAATAATATTCCATAAAATGCAATCAAATAAATTACAAATAAGTGTTTACGCCAAAAGTGTCTAAAAGCATAAAATTATCCTAAATGGCCTATCTCAAAAGTCAAAAGAAATGTCTGGACCAGCCCGTGTCTAACCCGCTTATCTCGTCGAGAGAAAGATTCTGGTCCGTGAGGTGTACGACACGCATGGCGATGCGTGGACGTAGGGAATAACGAAGTGGTGGTGCGTGAGTGGCGCGTGTGGGTGCATGTGGGCGCGTGCGATTGACCGGCGTAAACACACACGTATAACGCAAGCGCACGTATCGTTCAAGTAGTATAAAAATATCGATCCCACGAGGACTTAAAACCTTTTGTTATCAATTTATGGAGTTAAATGTTTACAAGTATCTAATAGATTGATTGTTTGATTGGGTGGTGACTTTAAAACTTAAAACAAGTAAATAAAATTGCTTGAAAGTAGATTGAAGAAAATTCAAATTTATAAAACTATCTAGGGTTGTGAATCCTTCCAATATCTTTTTAAAAGATGAAGTGGTTGTCTTACAGTTGTGTAATATATTGGTTTATTAACCTGGAACACGAAATTATGTAAAAGCCTCTTCCGATGGTCAATTACAAATACCTAGTATAATCTAATTGAACCATATGTCTATGTCAACCAAATTACCTAGATTCATTAAGATTAAGTTCCAATTATGGCTACCCCCGCCCGACAGGTATATTCTATCCTGTAAGGAAATCTATTAAAGGGTTATCTATCCTCAAGGAAGATCGTGGGCTATTGAGTCTAAGGTTTTTAACCTAAAATCCCTTTTCCAAGTTCATTTTAAGTTTACCAGTTCAATTTTATTAATGGCCAGTTAATAAAAAGCATTAGGATTAAGACTCAATAAATAAACCTTTATATTACCCAAACTATAATTTAACCCCTTATAAACCGGTGATATTGGATGTCATCACAACCCCAGATAACTGGCTTAGTTACGACACATATTTATAGGTAGTAAAAACTTAAATAAAATAAAAGACATAAAGTAAAATACTGAAAAGTAAATTGCTGAAAATAAATAAAGTAAAAGTAAAAAGTAAAAAAAATAAAAATAAAAGTAAATTACTGGAAAGAAAATTGCTGAAAGTAAGTACAATAAAAGAAAATGCTGGGGTTAGAGGATCAACTTTTATTACAACAACTTTAGATATCTCCCTTAATATAATATATTAACTTTGCGTGATAATTACCAACCAGCCATATAGGCGGTATCCTGATTAAGTCAAATTAATAATTAATTACCAACCGACCTACCGGGCGGTATCCATACTTAGTCAGGTTAAAACCAATTTATAATTAATTACCAACCGGCCAATATAGCGGTATCCTCGTTAAGTCAGGTTTTAAATAGTTTATATATTATATTTAAGGGAGATTAATCTAAATAGTAATAATAAAAGCTTTACCTTTCGCCCCAGCAAAGGAGAATTACCTCCTCATTGCTTGAAAAATAAAAACTGCAAAAGTAAAGAAAGAAAAGTTTTGTGCGGAAAAGTAAATTGCGGAAAGTAAAAAAACTGAAAAGTAAAGAAAAGAAAGTGCGAAAGTGAAAATTTATTACTGAAAATTGAAAATAAACAAACTAGATACAATCTTCTTATTTATTCTTAAGGAATTTCAAAGAAGAAAGTATGAATTTTACAAATGAAATGGCTTGGTATTTATAGGCAAAATTTTGCCTCCATCAAATCATCCATCAAATTCTACACCAAATCCATTATTAATTTCTCCACTAATTACTCCACCTAATCCATAATTGCTCCACTAATTTCTTATCTTGTTTGGTGATGATTTGATAATTTTTATTAATTATTTATTAATTTATATTTTGCTTTGAAAATGATTGATAATGACTTTAATAATTACACACACACACTTCTGGATAGTGCATCAATTTCGGTCATGAAATCTTCAGAATTCGAAAATATTTTGTCTTTCAAAGTTGTAGATCTTTGAGTCTTCTTTAATCTGGAACTTGAATCAGCTCAATCCGATATCTGAGTAAAACGTTATGCCCAAAATACGACAGATGCGCAAAACTGGAATTTCCAAAACTGCACTTCGTCAAAAACGCCCTTTCAAGTTTCCAATCTCCAAAATTAATATATCAAGTCCAATAATTGCCCTTATTTGATCCACATTTCATCCTAAATGATTTCATTGAGTC
This sequence comes from Zanthoxylum bungeanum, assembly GCA_019454045.1. Taxonomy (NCBI): domain Eukaryota; kingdom Viridiplantae; phylum Streptophyta; class Magnoliopsida; order Sapindales; family Rutaceae; genus Zanthoxylum; species Zanthoxylum bungeanum. Next base: position 7,052 of record SKCR01023379.1, on the reverse strand, counting down.
CCGATATTATTTTATCTGCAAAATAAAATAAAACATATCAAAACGTTCATCAAACCCGAGAAACTAAACAAAATATTAAGTAAAAGGGGCGGTAATTATTGATATATTTTCCGCTCATCAGCGATAGATTCATGCGGCCAGATCGGTGGCGTCGACTCCATATCGGTGAGGGGATTCTCCTGGAGTGGTCACTCACCAGAAAAGATGATCGGAAGACATCGAAATCCCTCTTTCTCTCTCATGCCCACTATTTCTCTCTCTAAAGTGGTTTGGTTTTCTCTCTCTACGTATCTGTTTCCCTATCTAACTGAACAAGGGATCTCTGGAATTCAATTCAATATATATTGTTCACTCTCAATTGATTCACAACAACTCACATACTAAAGGAATAGATTTGGATTAGTTTCAATTTATATAGTAAATGGAGTTGAGTGTTATTAGGAGTTGTGGTTAGTGGTTGCTAAGTTGGGGAGAATTAGAGGGAACATGAGAGTGTGAGAGATAAGGATAAATAACTACTTAAATTTTAAATGAAATAAAAAAAAAGATGTAGTCTCACAGAGTGTCTACTAAAAAACTGATGCATGTGGGCGTTACACATCATCGTTGTTGGAGTTACTAGGATCGATTATCAAGCATAATACAAGTATGAATACATCGAGGAAGTTGCGGAATACTTACAATGATCGGTTGAGCGATGCGGTGGACAACAAAAATCAATTTTCTGCCTCCTCCAAGTCACGGCAGTCCACTCTTTTTCTTCTTCAAGATACGGCCATGTGAGGTCCTCAAATCTCTAATTTTTGGTTGATGGTGATTCCAAGCACATGGGTGGGTTTCCCTTTCACCTACGGACGACTCCGGATATGTGCTAGCACCTTGATTTTGTAACAAAATCACTCATTTTCCTTCTACATGCTCACGGTAGTGAGCTGAAACAAGAATAAGAAAACAGCCCCTTATGGGCGTGAATGAGAGAAGAGAGGAAGAGAGAAATGTGTGAGAGATGTGTTGGTTGGTTAGGAAAAAGTGTATCATGTATACTTAATCAATTTCCAAATTAATTTAGCAATATATTTGCTTTCCAAAAGTCAAACAATAAAGCCAACCACCACCTCCATCATCATCTATCACTATTCATATCAATCAAGTTGTCAAGTCACATCACTCAAAGTGACAAGTGATTTGACGCTTGAAGTGACTAGCGATTTGACGCTTGATTTGACTTGTGTGCCGCACTCGAATTCAAAATGCGAATACGCTCGTAAATAATCTCGGGCTCGGGTTCGGGTTCGTTAATTTCGAATTAATGGATTTTCCGTTGCGTCGTAATTAAATCTAGTTTAATTAAATAATCATGCCTAGCATAATTACTATTTACGTCACTAATGAATTAATTCCAAATTAATTCGTTTGCCCGAATTAAAATCCGATTTTAATTCTGCGTCGAAATCCAATTTCGTTTAATATATCGAATATATTAATTTATCAATTAATTCCAAATTAATCGTTCTCTCTTTTTAAATGATATTTTATCCTAGATAAAATATCCCCGTAATTAATCCTAGATTAATTTTCTCTCATCAAATTAATCCCAAATTAATTAAAGTGCGAGCCATACGTCATCGGTGAATCTTCGAGAAGCGACCCATGAGATCCCCGGAAATGTTGGCAGTAAATTCGGTTATCGGACTATCCGAATACGTACGTACCTAGTGTTACGTTTTTACCGATTTACAAGACAAGGTTGGCTTCTAACAAGCGTCATGCCTACCCAATTCTCCAGAAACATGCTTACAGGAATAAGCGATCTATATCAGGTGTAGTATACATGGTATCATGTATGTCGATCCAGTATCGGATGTCACGTGCTAGGCCTGGGGCTGGAATTATGTCTGCCCCGTACGAAGCACATGTCGGATGTCTGGTAACTAGTCTCTATAATCAGATATACATGACCTAGTCATAATATCCCGATGACTGCAGTACTTAAGAGTACTAGTACCGTATCCTACGTGACATCATCTCCACTATGATTGGAGTGATACTTCCGTCTTGACATCACACCCAATACACTACGATTCTCAATATACCCAGTAGAGTCGTACACAGAACCTGTTAAAGCCCTGGACGACCAAAACCAAAGCATATTGATTATCGCAAGTATTAGCGGTACAAGTCTCAGGTTAAGACCAAATACACCTACCCTGATTTTAGACTTCCATAGACACATAGTCATACTACCAATGGAATTTCGAAGGGGTCTATCCAGAGCGAAGTTGTTTTCCGTACCATCGGTAAAACACAACTTCCTATTACACTTGCATGAGTATCCAATACCCAATATATGAGAACTATGCTATTGTGCCCTCACAAGGCGCATAAGTGTAATACTAGTTTTTACATATTTATCGATGTCCAATCTCGATAATACTCCGACTATGGATATTTAATGATTATACCTTCTTGGATTGATACTGTCTCATATCATCTCAATCCAGGAACTAATTATAAGGACCTCCTATCATTTATACATCTAGGTGATCTAATCACAAATGATAAGAGAGCAATCTCCTTTGCCACATAGTTAATTTCTACAACAACACCATGATATGTACAAATAGTGACGTTATGTGTCATAATTGTCCAACAATCTCCCACTTGGCCTATAGTCAGTTACTCGAGTATCTACCACCCAAACTATGTACATTTCACTCAAACTGCTGAGGAAAGTCTTTCGTCAGTAGATTTGCATGATTATCATCTGATGCGATTTATTCGATCATCACATCGCCACGATGTATGATCCGAACGAATCATATGAATAGTCGAAGTATGTATCTGGATCGTTGATGAGACCATTGATTCTTTAGCCTGTGCTGTAGCCTAGCTCAGCTACTAACAGAACTATATCTAATCTAATTAGATTTGTTATTGACCCATATCACTTCTATTGCTGCCTCAGCTGCAGCAATAACCCGCATTTATTGTTTATTCGATAACAATATCTTGCTTGGAAGATTTCCAGCTCACTGTTCCGTTATTCAAACTGTATAGTACCGTTTAATGACTTAAAGTCGTTTTATCGGTTAGGAAATTTGCAGCAGTGATCCCAGTCACTTCAAGTTCTCCTTCTCCATAGATTAAGACATCATCCTTAGTTCTCTAAGATACTAACGGATGTTCTTGTTGGTTTAAATCTAGGACCCAAGATCATCAAACAAGCATGATAAAGTGTGAAATACATATCAAAGGAGTTGCGGAATACTCACATCGATCGGTTGAGACGATTGAAGACGAACAAAAAATGATTTTGGATCCTTCAAGGTGCGCCCAAGTGCAGCAGTCCACTGCTCACAGTTTCAATTTTTCTTCATCATTTTGAGCTTCGAATCTTCGTCGAACGATTCCTAGCTCAAAGGTAAGTGTCCCTAACACCTTCATATGTCTCTCGGAGTGCTAGCTCGCTTGGATTTTGCCACAAAACCCATGAATTTGCCTTGCAAAATTCGGCCAACCCATGACAGTTCACTGCCATGGGCGTGAGAATGAGAGAGTGAGATGGAGAAGAAAAAGTGTTGTATTAGTTGCTTAAACCATTTCTAAAAAGGCTTTATATATTTACCATAAAATATATTAAACATTTACCAAATAATCCATTAAATAATCAATTGGTAAATGCCTCCACCAACTAACACTATTGCAACAACACACATCAACTATTCATTTCACTTTTTTAAAGTGACATGTTGTCTTTCAATCAATCAATCACATCAATCACTCAAATGTCACATCACTCAAAGTGACGTTTGATTTGACGCTTGATGTGACGAATTATTTGACGCTTGATGTGACTTGCGCGCCGCACTCGAATTGAAATACGAATACGCTCGCAATCACACTCGGGCTCGGGTTCGTTAATTCTAAATTAATGATTTATCCGTTGCGTCGTAATTAAATGATTACACCTAGCGAATTCACTATTCACGTCGCAAACAAATTAATTCTAATTAATTCGTTCGCCCGAATTAAAATCTAATTTTAATTCCGCGTCGAAATCCAATTTCGTTTAATATATCAAATATATTAATTTACCGATTAATTCCAAATTAATCGTTATCTCTCATTTATTGATATTTTATCCTAGATAAAATATCTCAGAAATTAATCCTAGATTAATTTTCTCTCTCATCGAATTAATCCCAGATTAATTAAAGTGCGATTCATACTTCATCGGTGTATCATTGGGACGCGACCCAAGAGATCCCCGGATATGTTGGCAGTAAATTGGGTCGTCGGACTATCCGAACACGTACGTACCAAGTAATACGTTTTTGTTGGTTTCTATTATTTGTCCCAAGGAAAGATTAAGCATTTAAAATACAACAATGAATATATACAAAAGATGAAGTATGGCGGAATCATACTTACAATGCTTTGGTGATGAAGAAAATCAAATCAAAAGTGGAAGCTCCAAGGTTGAAGATGATTTTCGGCCAAGGTGAAAGGATGGTGGAAAGCTCCAAGCTTTTAGTATTCCATGCCCTTGGAAGGTTTCCCTATCACCTCTTTAGATCAAAAGTGTGCTAGCAAATGAAGAAGAAAGAAAGAAAAATCTTCCCTTTTCTTTGAAGGAGTTTCGGCCAAGATGAGAGAGAAAGGAGAGTCTTTGATTTTTTTTGTAATTGATTTCTCCAAGAATTCTATTCAAGTAATACCAAATATTTGGTATATACCAAATCCAAAAAATCAAAACAAATCTCCCTCCAAAAAGCCATTAAAGGCTCCACCAACTTATATCATGAATAGTGACTAGATGTCACTTTAATAAAGTGATGTGTGACTTCTATCAACTTGTCATGTCAATCGATGTGACTTCGCGATGTGACTTGCGGGTCCCACTCGTTTCAAAATACGAATGTGTCCGCAAACAATTTCGGGCTCGGTTTCGCTAATTCCGAATTAACGAATTTCCGTCGCGACGTAAATTAAATAATTATGCCCAGCGAAATCACTATTCACGTCGCTAACGAATTAATTCTAAATTGATTCGTTTGCCCGAATTAAAATCTGATTTCAATTCCGCGTCGAAATCTAATTTCGTTTAATATATCGAATATATTATTTTACCGATTAATTCTAAATTAATCGTTCTCTCTCTAAATAAGGCACTTTATCCAAGATAAAGTTTCTCCGCAATTAATCCAAGATTATTGAGTACGAATCTAATATCATAGGTGAATCTTCAGGAAGCGACCCAAGAGATCTCCGGATATGTTGGCAGTAAATACGGTCGTCGGATAATCCGAACACGTACGTACCCGGTACTACGTTTTTACCGACTTACAAGACAAGGTTGGCTTCTAGCAAAGCGTGATGCCTACCCAATTCTCCAGAAATATTCTTATAGGAATATAAGATCTATATCAAGCGTAGTATACCGTAGTATTGTGTACATCGATCCAGTGTCGTTTGATCACATGTTAGGCCTGGGGCTGGAAATGTGTCTGCCCCGTACGAAACATATATCGGACATCAAGCAACTAGTCTCTTTAAATCGGACAATCCTGACCTAGTCATATTGCCCCGACGGTTGCAACCTTTTTAGAGTACTAGTTCTGTGTCCTGCGCGATCATCAACTCCATATGTCTGAAGTGACACTTCCATCTTGACATCACACCCAGTACACTACGATTCCTGATAAACCAGAAGTGGTGAACACAGAACTGGTTAAAGCCCCCAACCACCAAAACCAAAGTTTACCGATTGTCGTAAGTACTAGCGATGCAAGTCTCAGGTTAAGACCATATACACCTACCCTGATGCGGCCTCCCATAGACACGCAGACATACTACCAATGGGATTCCGTGGGGTCTATCCAGAGCGAAGCTGTTTTCCGTACCATCGGTAAAACACAACCTCCTATCGCACTCGCATAAGTATCCAATACTTAAATATATGAGAACTATGCTGTTGTGCCCTCACAACGTGCACAAGTGCAATACTAGTCTATTCCGCATTATCGATGTCCTATCTCGATAATACTCCGACTAGGGATATTTAATGATTAATCCTTTTATATATTGATACTGTCTCATATCATCTCAACAAGGAACTTATCATATGGACTTTCGCCATTTATATATTGAAGTAAAATAAATCACAAAATGGCAAAAGGCAATTTCATTATCACACAGTTAATTTTGTACAATAATACAATATCATTTACAAAATAGTGACGCTATGGGTCATAATGTCTAACAATCTCCCACTTGGCCTATAGCCAGTCACTCAAGCATCTAATACCTGAACTATGTATGTGTCGCTCAAACACATGCGTATAAACAGCCTTCGTCAGCGGATCTGCAATTTGTTATCTGATGCGACCTTCTCGACCTTTACATCGCCACGATGTATAATCTCTCGAATCAGATGGTAACGCCGAAGAACATGCTTGATCGTTGATGAGACCTTGGTTCCTTAGCTTGTGCTATAGCCCCGTTATTGTCACAATATAATGGAACGGGCTCAGCAGCTAACGGAACTACTCCTAATCCGATTAGGAATTTTCGGATCCAAACTGCCTCCTTTGCTGCTTCCGACGCAGCGATGTTACTCCGCTTCTGTTGTTGAATCGGCAACAGTATCTTGCTTGGAATTTCCAGCTCACTGCTCCGTTATTCAAACAAAAAATGTACCCGGATTGCGACTTGAAGTCGTCTTGTCGGTTTGGAAACTTGCCTCAGCATACCCAGATACCGCAAGTTCTCCTTCTCCATAAATTAAGAAAGCATCCTTAGTTCGTCTAAGATACTTAAGGATATTCTTAACTGCAATCCAGTGACCTTCACCTGGATCGGCCTGATAGCGACTGCACATGCTCAAAGCATATGACACATCAGGTCGTGTACATATCATGGCATACATGATCGATCCGACTGCCGAGGAGAACGGTATCCGATTCATGTTATCTCTCTCTTCTTGAGTCTTATGACACATGTCCTTAGACAGAGAGATACCACGTAACATTGGCATCAATCCTTTCTTGGAT
>SKCR01023378.1:0-50408 GCA_019454045.1 Zanthoxylum bungeanum | reverse complement strand
GAGAGAAGATAAAGCTTTAATATATGTGTTTATAATGTTTACCAAGTAAATTAAATAAAACATATATATTACTTTAATTCAAAAGTCAAAAAGTAAAAAGCAAATTGTTGCTTTTTAAACTTCTACATCAATCATTCAAATCAAGTGACAACATGTCACATCACTCAAAGTGACATTTGATTTGACGATTGATGCGACTAGTGATATGACGCACGATTTGACTTGCGTGCCGCATTCGAATTCGAAATGCGAATGCGCTCGAAAATAATCCCGGGCTCGGGTTCGCTAATTCCAAATTAACGAATTTTCCTTCGCATCGTAATTAAATGATTACGCCTAGCGAAATCACTATTCACATCGCTAACGAATTAATTCTAAATTAATTCGTTCGCCCGAATTAAAATCTAATTTTAATTCCGCGTCGAAATCCAATTTCTAATAATATATCAAATATATTAATTTATCGATTAATTCCAAATTAATCGTTCTCTCTCTCTTTAACTAATATTTTATCCCAGATAAAATATCTCCGCAATTAATCCCAGATTAATTTTCTCTCTCTTCTAATTAATCCTAGATTAATTAAAGTGCAAGTTATACATCATCGGTGAATCTTCAGGAAGCGACCCATGAGATCTCCGGATATGTTGGCAGTAAATACGGTCGTCGGATTATCCGAACACGTAAGCACCTCGTACTACGTTTATACCGATTTACAAGACAAGGTTGGCTTCTAGCAAAGCGCCATGCCTACCCAATTCTCCAGAAATATTCTTACAGGAATATATAGATCTCTAACAAGCGTAGTATACCGTAGTATTGTGTATATCGGCCCAGTATCAGATAGTCACGTGCTAGGGCTGGGGCTGGATAAGTGTCTGCCCCGTCCGAAGCACATGTCGGATGTCTGGTAACTAGTCTCTATAATCGGATATACATGACCTTGTCATAATATCTCGATGGCCGGCCAGCACTTAAGAGCACTAATACCGTATCCTGCGTGACATCATCTCCACTATAACTGAAGTGATACTTCTGTCTCGACATCACACCCAATACACTACGACTCTCTGATAAACCCAGAAGCGGTGTACGCATAACCGGTTAAAGCCATGTACCACCAAGACCAAAGTCTACCGATTATCGCAAGTATTAGCGATGCAAGTCTCAGGTTAAGACTATACACACCTACCTTGATTTCGGCCTCCCATAGACACATAGTCATAATACCAATGGGATTCCGAGGGGTCTATCCAGAGCGAAGCTGTTTCCCGTACCATCGGTGAAACACAACCTCCTATCGCACTTGCATAAGTATCCAATACTTAAATATATGAGAACTATGCCGTTGTGCCCTCACAACGCGCACAAGTGCAATACTAGCCTATTTCGCATTATCGATGTTCTGTCTCGATAATACTCCGGCTAGGGATATTTAATGATTAATCCTTCGTGGACTGATACTGTCTCATATCATCTCAATCCAGGAACTAATCATATGGACCTCTCTTCATTTATACATATATGGTGATCTAATCACAAATGAAGAGAGTGCAATTTCCTTGTCACATAGTTAATTTGTACAACAACACCGTGATCTGTACAAATAGTGACGCTATGGGTCATATTATCCAACACCGATCGTATGGTAGTTCGATTTCAATGACCAAGGTTGACATCTAGCAACATGCCAAGGCCCCCAAATGAGAAGGAAAGATATATACCCATTCTGTATACGATTTACATATGATATGGTCTCTCGCCTCACTGTATCCCCACCGTTTGACCTAGGGTATGGAAAGTGTCTACCCATATAGTCAAAAGTATGATGTTGATAGTGTCATGAATCGTGCAAACCCAAGAATCTTACATGATTCTTCCGCTGCGGCCACAGTCTCAAGCACTGATCACACATCAACCCGCGAATTGGAATACTACACTTATAACAAAATATTATCCGAGAGAGTGGCGATTCTCTATTGTATCTTTAAAAACTTCATGTGTTTCAACAAATGACCCAATCATACCATTCTGACAGGATCTTTTGAACCGGGGAAGGAGAATGTCAAATTTATTTGATCCATAAATAAGATTGTAAAGACCTCAAGTCTAAGGACTAGTCATATAATCGATACATGAAACTTCTCACTGATACATGAGATAAACACTCCATATGAAAACTTTCGGCGGTCAGTTCGATGGACACGAACAACTCATGCATCCATGTGATACACCAAACAGACGGATCTCCGCTAGTAGCATATGAGATCGGCTACCCCACTTAAGGGCGGATCATATCATCATGCTAGTCTCTCCGCTTTGTGAACGTCCAGATTATTCACAAAACTATGACTAGGAACGTTTGAGAGTAATAATTCTCATAAGGCATAGAAGCCATCATCTTATTACTCTAAGGACTTTATTACAGTGTTTGATGATTCATATAATTTATGTAAGACACGTATAATAATGATTGCCATTTTATTAATTAATGAAAAATATTACAAATACATGTACATATAGCCCATCCATAAGTTGGGTATAGGGCATATCCCTTACAATCTCCCACTTGCACAATAGTCAACTAGTATGAATCTGGGCACCATACTCTCGGGTGTGCCTTTCATGCTTTTGTTGAGTCAGCCCTTTAGTCAGAGAATCTGCAAGATTATCCTCTATTGGGATTTTCTCTATAATAACTTCTTTTCTCTTAACAATCTCCCTGATGAGATGAAATCGCCTGAGTACATGCTTGGATTTCTGGTGGGACCTTGGTTCCTTTGATTGAGAAATGGCACATGTGTTGTCACAGTACATCGTGACGCCATTCTTTATCGCGGGAAGCACTTCCAGCTCCGTGATGAACTTCTTTATCCAGATTACTTCTTTAGCTGTCTCAGATGCTGCAATATACTCGGCTTCAGTGGTGGAGTCCGCTGTAGTTGACTGCTTTGAGCTTTTCAAACTGACAGCTCCGCCATTCAAAGTAAATAGATACCCTGTTTGTGATCTGCTGTCATCCCTATCGGTCTGAAAGCTCATATCACAGTAACCAATGACTTTTATCTCAGAACAATCTCCGTATGTCAAAAATACATCCTTAGTTGTTCTCAGATACTTGAGGATTGTTTTGACAGCTGCCCAGTGTTGCTCACCAGGATTTGCCTGATACCTACTCGTTTTGCTAAGAGCATAAGAAACATCAGGTCTTCTACATAGCATTGTTGGTAATTTCTAAGGTCCCAAGATCAAATCAAGACATGAAAACATGCGTGAATACACCAACGAAGATAGCGGAATACTTACATTGATCGGTTATGTCGATTTGAAGATGAATCATGCCCAAAACGCACTGCCTTTGTAAGCCCACTGCAGCAGTCCATGCTCACTGTCTTGGCAGTTTCGGGTCTCAAAACGAAGCTCCAAACTCCATCGGATGAGTCCCGCCTCATGGTTGAACCTCCCTACCACCTTCGCAAGACTTTTAAGTGTGCTAGCACTTGATTTCTCACCATGAGAAACCACTCTTGGCTTCCCTTTGTTCACGCCATTTCTGGTTCCAAACCAGTGAAGATTTTCTTCATTTGGGCGTGAGAGAAGAGAGCATTTGAGAGAGATGAAATGTTTTGTGTTAATTTAAAATGATTTACCAAAAATCAATTTATATTTATGCCATAATATTTATTAAATAAATAATAAAATTATGACACAAAACATGCAATGGCTTAGAGTGTCAAACACTCAATTTCCATGCAATAACATTGAGTGCATTGTACACTATCTACATGCAAAGCATTAGAATGACATGTGTCATGTGGGCCCCACACGTTTCCAAATGAAAGTGGGCCCACGTGCACTCACGCGTTCGGGTTCGATATTTCCGAAATACCGAGCTTACGTCGCGACGTTAATTCAATCGAATTTAAATAAATAATTGCGCCTGGCGAAATTATTATTTACGTCGCTAACGAATTAATTCTAAATTAACTCGTTTGCTCGAATTAAAATCTAATTTTAATTCCGCGTCGAAATCTTATTTCATTTAATATATCGAATATATAATTCATCGATTAATTCCAAATTAATCGTTCTCTCTCTTTAGACGACATTTATCCCGGATAAAATATCTCCGTTAGTAATCCTAGATTAATTTCTCTCTCTCTTCTATTATAATCCCAGATTATTCAAGAGTGCAAGTTGTGCGTCATCGGTGGATTATCGGGAAGCGACCCATGAGATCCCCGGATAATCTGGCAGTAAATACGGTCGTCGGAGTACCCGAATCACGTACGTACCAAGTACTACGTTCTACCGATTTACAAGACAAGGTCGACTCCTAGCAAAGCACCAAGTCTTCCTAATTCTCCGGACATATCCATTAAAGAATATTAAGATCTGTATCAAGCGTAGTATACTAATGTATTGTGCATATCGGCCCAGTATCAGATAATCACGTGCTAGGGCTGGGGCTGGATAAGTGTCTGCCCCGTCCGAAACACATATCGGATGTCTGGTAACTAGTCTCTATAATCGGATATTCATGACCTGGTCATAATATCACGATTGGATGCGCATCTCTTAAGAGCACTAATACCGTATCCTGCGTGACATCATCTCCACTATGACTGGAGTGATACTTCCGTCTTGACATCACATCACATCCAATACACTACGATTCTCAATATACCCGGCATTGGCGTACACAGAACTAGTTACAGTCCTAGACGACCTCAACTAAAGTATATCGATTGTCGTAAGCATTAGCGATGTAAGTCTCAGGTAAAGACTATACACACCTACCTTGATTTCGGCCTCCCATAGACACATATTCATAATACCAATGGGATTCCGAGGGGTCTATCCAGAGCGAAGCTGTTTCCCGTACCATCGGTGAAACACGACCTCCTATCGCACTTGCATAAGTATCCAACACTTATATATATGAGAACTATGCCGTTGTGCCCTCACAACGCACACAAGTGCAATACTAGCCTATTCCGCCTATTCCGCATTATCGATGTCCAGTCTCGATAATACTACGGCTAGGGATATTTAATGATTAATCCTTCGTGGACTGATACTGTCTCATATCATCTCAATCCAGGAACTAATCATAGGGACCTCTCTTCATTTATATATCTATGGTGATCTAATCACAAATGATGAGAGTGCAATTTCCTTTTTACATAGTTAATTTGCTACAACAACACAATGATCTGTGCAAATAGTGACGCTATGGGTCATATTATCCAACAATCTCCCACTTGGCACATAGCCAGTCACTCGAGTGTCTAACACCCGAACTATGTACTGTTCGCTCAAATTGCTGAGGAAAGGTTTTTGTCAGCGGATTTGCTCAATTATCGTCTGACGCGATTTACACGATCATCACATCGCCACGATGTATGATCCGAACGAATCAGATGATATAGAAGTATATATCTGGATCGTCGATGAGACCTTTAATTCCTTAGCTCGTGCTGACGCCTAGCTCAGCTGCTAACAGAACTATATCTAATCTTATTAGATCTATTTTCGACCCAGATGGTCTTCTATTGCTGCCTCATCTGCAGCAATAATCCGCATTTGTTTTTTTATTCGGCAACAGTTATCTTGCTAGGAAGATTTCCAGCTCACTGTCCCTGTTATTCAAACTTTATAGTACCGTAGTATTTTAATTGTTTGGAAACTTGCAGTAGTGATCCCAGTCACTTCAAGTTCTCCATCTCCATAGTTTAAGACACATCTTTAGTTCTCTCAGATACTAACAGATGTTCTTAACTTCAATCCAGTGACTATCACTTGGATTGACCTGATTGTGACTCCATATGCCGAAGCGTATGAGACACTAATACAAGTACATTTTAAATGTACAATTTCCCCAGAGAGTGTTACAAACTCTCCAAATCTATCCCAGTAGATCTTTATTCCCTGAATAAAGGTTGTTACTCCCCAGAATTCTACGGAGAATTTCTATTGAAAGAATATCTATGAAAGCCAAGCTTTCACACCAATTGCTTTATGGGAATTTCACTGTCAGTGCGCTCTCCCTCACTAACCTCCTTATATACACAAGAATTATTTCGTTTTGAGTCAAATCATAAATCATTATGATTATTTCAAAACGACAGTTCCAAGAACCTTATGCTTGCTTCAATCCAAACATGGATCGAATAACCCGCAAACCTTGTTTGTCGGTTATTCAAAATCGTCAGGATGTTGTAAAACATCCTCCAAAAGGTTTCCTTTTCAGGAAAGCGATTTTGATTTGTAACTGACACATTTCATAAATGAAATATACAGTTATCTACAAGCATCTTCAAAATGGACTTACCATGGCAACAAGTAAAAGGTTGAACCGTTATTAACACAATGTGATAACGATACCTTTCCGTCAAAAGCCTAGCTTTGTAAGTTGGTATGTTGCCATCCATGTATGTCTTCCTTGAAGACGTATAATGTACCAATGGGCACAATGCTTTGTGGTACAACAACTAGTATCCATAATAGTCGTTATACATGGAATCCATTTCGGACTCATGGCACTTTGCCATAACAGGGAGTCGATATCTCGTATCACTTCATCAAAACGTAGTCGGTGGATACCTTCATAAGATTGACATCTTAATGAGGTTAGATCAGAAACCCATACCCTAGGTTGTTTTCTGACTCTATCCGATCTACCCGATTTCTTGTGTATTTGAAGATTAATGGTACAGATTCATCATAGATGAATTGTTTGTGTTCCATTAAGGACTTCGTGCTATGAATAGTATTACTCCGATTTTCATTGAGTATCACTATCCTCCCACTGACCACTGCATATCGGTATTCCTCTCAGGAAAACCGCATGGTGAGCCAACAATCACATGTTCTCATGTGGGATTTATAAGTACTATACTTATGGTTTCCCTTAGGATAACCTATATTGGCACTAATCCAATTTGGGTTCTTAGTTTGGTATCATCCAAACTTTATGCCTGGCATACCCAAATTATCAGGAATGAGAAACCTCGTTTCTTTCCTGTTCATATCCTATATGATATCTGTCAAACAGATTTACATGGAACCTTATTCTAAATAAGTTTTGCACTGTTAATACATATCCTGTAGAAGGAAATAGTAGCTCAGAGCGACTCGTGATAAACCTTATCATGTCCAACAAAATTCGGTTTTAGTTCAGACACACCGTCTAACCGACGTGTCTTGGGAGGAGTCCTCACATGAAAGAACACCGTACTCTTTCATTTATATATGAAACTTACTGCTTAAGTATTTTCCATTTCGGTCTTACCGTGGCGGAATAAAACACTATAGCCGATCTGTTTGTTTTCTTCGTGTCGAAACTTCAAAAGTTTCTGATCTGTGTTCTTCAAAAGAAACACATAACCACAACGTGATGCTACATCCGTTAAGGTCACGAAATATTCATGTTCACATCTAGCCTAGCTAGATATGGGCCCCACTTACTTCACCATGAATAGGGTAACAGATCGGTGGCCCTTTTACTATTACCAAGTAAATAGTATTTTAGGTTTTAACCTAATAAACTAGATTCGTAGACCTTATTTGAATAGTCAAATCAGTCCTAGTACCCACTCTTCAAAATGTGTGGATATACGAGTCTCGTTAATTGTGTCCCATACACAAATGCCACAAATAAGTCTCTATTGATCAAATCAATTTGAGCTATTTATTTGTCATTTATATGTTTGAGATTTATTTATATTCAAAATATAAATTATGTTATTTACATCTAATGTATTTATCTCAGTATCATCTTTATATAATGAAACACTTTAGTGTTCTAGAATATAAAGGTTTTATCCGCATCGGATTAAACACTGATATAGAGATAATGTCTCTAGTCAAACTAGTTACATTATAACATTTCCTTAATTTAAGTACACACCCGAAGGGTAGTTCCTAAACTTAGGTATCTACGGTCGAAACAGCGACTTTCGTCCCGTTTCCAATTCGCAGAGAGAGAAATCTCGGTCTTGAAGCCAGTATCCAGCCCACAGCGGATTCTGAACGTCAATACATATATGTATTATGTACCACACTAAGTATTTAAAATCCAATTTAATACTAGTAGTAAACATAACTTTGACAAATATTTTAAAGTTAGAGCTTCTCCCTATCTTTAATTCCTTCGTGTCTTCCATATCCAAATGGTAGTCACTTTGGGATATGTCAATTACCTTTTCAATATTTCACAAACCTTTGGCCAAGCCTTGGGTTTTAGAATATCGAAATGATGTGCACCTTGTGCTACATGCCCAATTGCAAACTTTGACTTTTCTCCACTAGAATGGTCAATTAATTGCAATTTTAATACTTTTAAATCTAAAGATAGATTTATTGTAAGTATATTAATTAAGCACTAAAGTCATCATCACATAAATCTTCCAAAGATTTTATGCTCTACTATTTGCTTAATTATGGGCTTAATAAGTTATTTTATCAAATAAATTAACCTATTATTTATTCCCAATATGAAAATTAAATCATTTAAAGCATTTAATCCAATGATTATATATTTTAAATATTCAACTTTTCAATTCTTTCTTGATTTTAATGTCCAACTATTTAATCAATTTAATAGGTACTATTTCTATAATGATTACAATAATCCAATTATTAATCAACTATAATTTTAATATTGAT
Organism: Zanthoxylum bungeanum; assembly: GCA_019454045.1. NCBI lineage: Eukaryota > Viridiplantae > Streptophyta > Magnoliopsida > Sapindales > Rutaceae > Zanthoxylum > Zanthoxylum bungeanum. The sequence continues at coordinate 41,738 of SKCR01023378.1, read as the reverse complement.
TACTATAATCTAATTATAAAATCAAACTATCATTTTAATTCAATTATATTGATTACTATAATCCAATTATAAAATCAACTACATATTGAATGAGTTTGTATATAGTCCAACTATATATATATTTAAACAACATAAAATATTAGTCCAACTAATATTTTTGATTAATATGACGAGTAAAATATAGATGAGCGGTTTTAGCGAGTATTCGAACGAATGTTGCAAATTCAATACTTGCCTCCCACTATTTTTCGTCGAGCCTCTAACCCTCTGTCGAGTACTCGGGAAACCGTGTTTCCTAGTGGGCTAGGATCCCGTTAAATATCACACAATCTTGACTTTGGCCAACAAATTGTATGATAATTAACTAGGTAGATCTCTAAGATCAATTGGATCTAATCCAACTCCTAGATCCAGTAGGTGGACATCCAAGTCCTAAACATATATCTTATATATGCCTATATATCCAATATATATACCCTAACCTTTTTCCTCTGAATCAACTAGGCCTTGGCTTTGGCACCACAAAAACCTAATGATCCCAGTCAAGCGCGGGACCCATTGACAAGGAAGCTTCGTAATCAATGTCGTTGGACAAGAAGTGGTCTTGACTTTGGCCAACAAAACCACAACTTGGACAAGACACCAATATGGAACAAAGCCTCGTGATTAAAAACACATCTTTGAAGGACAAGGGCTTGACTTTGGCCAACAACCCCTGCCAATCTAGGATCTTGAGTAAGAATCACTCAATGGAAGGAAAAACTCATGATATTTGATGAGGGCTTTTTCGCGTGCAAATTGGCTACCAATTAATTATCTATGTTAAGGTCTCATCATCATACACCCTTAAACATGCATTCTAAATACATAATAAAGCGAGTATGAAAATAAATAATAATGATATGCGGATGGATACTTAACACATTGATCCTAGATCAAATCTCTCCTTTCTCACTCAAGCTAGCACTAGTATTACTTCTACCCGTTACACTACACTTCTAAAGAAACCTCATATACATAGAGGGGAATAGGTGAGAAGAGAATACAAAGAGAATAGAGGTGATAAGGCTGGACACGCAGGTCCAATTTAATAAATCGAATTTATTACAACAATTTCTAAAATTGCCCACCCGTCTAATATCCATACGATATACATTATTCATTCAACACAACCACGTATTCACACACATAAGCATGCTATCAATCAATCTAATCAAATTAATAATCTGATAATTAAGTGATCATCCAATGTTCAAACAACGATTTAATTTTGTTCGAGTCAAACTCGTTTTTGCGAATAAGTACTTAAAGTACGAATTCATGAATTAAAATTAACTACATCATTAATCTAATTTAACATGTATTTAATACTAATTCACTATTCAATTCCAAATTAAATATTACACTTTATTTAATAAAACCTTTTTCGATTAAATTCCAAATTTAATCGTAACGCGTCTCAAAGACCGATTAACGTCCAACGTCAATTCAATTAAAGTCCAATGGGCTTTTGATTGATTTCTTAAGGCGTGTACTTTTGGTCAACTCGGGTCAAACCGATAACCAAAGTCCAATCCGGGATTTACCCATAAGCCCATAAATCAATCTTGGCCATTAGGCCCAATTGAACATTAAAGGTTCATAGTCGCAATTGGGCTTTATGGTTAAGGTTTTGGGCCCAATTGGATCCAATCCACTTGGCCTAAACCAAACTTGATAAATCAAGCCCAATAGGCCAATTACAACTTTAAATTCTAATTTCCAAAATTAGGCTCAATTAATTAAATCCAAAAATCCAATTTCACAATTTAATTACCAAAAGTGCATTATATGATTAATCAACTAAATCAACATTTCCAAACACTAAATTAGTCCAATTAATCATACTTAATTCATTATTACATGTCAAACACACATAATGAAAAATCAAACCCATTTACATGCTTTCACGCTCTCGGCCAAGGAGGGATTTCATGTCCAATTCGGTTTCAATCCAATTAATCCGCAATCGACATTAAATACATATCCCAAATGATTTCCAATACATCCAATTATCAAAATCAAAATTTACCAAGACATTAGGGCATTAGTCACATTCGGCCAACTCAAAGATTTTGGGGTTTTTGTCCAATTCGAAATCCAATCCAATTCGACTCAAATTAACGTTAACCTAATCGATTCTAACTCATCAAATGAATTAAAAAACAATAAATCCAAGATCCCAAAAATTCATACACCATTCGGCCAAGGACTAAATTTTGGGGAAAATAATTCCAAATCATTTTTATCAAATTAGTCCAACCAAAATGAATTTAAACATGTTATAAGCATACTCAAACAAGCAATTTATTCAAATCATGCTCAAATCACATTTACCAAATTTAAACCCTACAAATTTCATGCTTGCAACATTAGCTCATGATGCCATTGTTGGTAATTTCTAAGGTCCCAAGATCAAATCAAGACATGAAAACATGCGTGAATACACCAACGAAGATAGCGGAATACTTACATTGATCGGTTATGTCGATTTGAAGATGAATCATGCCCAAAACGCACTGCCTTTGTAAGCCCACTGCAGCAGTCCATGCTCACTGTCTTGGCAGTTTCGGGTCTCAAAATGAAGCTCCAAACTCCATCGGATGAGTCCCGCCTCATGGTTGAACCTCCCTACCACCTTCGCAAGACTTGTAAGTGTGCTAGCACTTGATTTCTCACCATGAGAAACCACTCTTGGCTTCCCTTTGTTCACGCCATTTCTGGTTCCAAACCAGTGAAGTTTCTTCATTTGGGCGTGAGGAGAAGAGAGCATTTGAGAGAGATGAAATGTTTTGTGTAAGTTAAAAAATGATTTACCAAAAATCAATTTATATTTATGCCATAATATTATTAAATAAATAATAAAATTATGACACAAAACATGCAATGGCTTAGAGTGTCAAACACTCAATTTCCATGCAATAACATTGAGTGCATTGTACACTATCTACATGCAAAGCATTAGAATGACATGTGTCATGTGGGCCCCACACGTTTCCAAATGAAAGTGGGCCCACGTGCACTCACGCGTTCGGGTTCGATATTTCCGAAATACCGAGCTTACGTCGCGACGTTAATTCAATCGAATTTAAATAAATAATTGCGCCTGGCAAAATTATTATTTACGTCGCTAACGAATTAATTCTAAATTAACTCGTTTGCCCGAATTAAAATCTAATTTTAATTCCGCGTCGAAATCTTATTTCATTTAATATATCGAATATATTAATTCATCGATTAATTCCAAATTAATCGTTCTCTCTCTTTAGACGACATTTTATCCCGGATAAATAAAATATCCCGTTACTAATCCAGATTAATTTTCTCTCTCTTCTATTATAATCCCAGATTATTCAAGAGTGCAAGTTGTGCGTCATCGGTGGATTATCGGGAAGCGACCCATGAGATCCCCGGATAATCTGGCAGTAAATACGGTCGTCGGAGTACCCGAATCACGTACGTACAAAGTACTACGTTCTACCGATTTACAAGACAAGGTCGACTCCTAGCAAAGCACCAAGTCTACCTAATTCTCCGGACATATCCATTAAAGAATATTAAGATCTGTATCAAGCGTAGTATACTAATGTATTGTGCATATCGGCCCAGTATCGGATAATCACGTGCTAGGGCTGGGGCTGGATAAGTGTCTGCCCCGTCCGAAACACATATCGGATGTCTGGTAACTAGTCTCTATAATCGGATATTCATGACCTGGTCATAATATCACGATTGGATGCGCATCTCTTAAGAGCACTAATACCGTATCCTGCGTGACATCATCTCCACTATGACTGGAGTGATACTTCCGTCTTGACATCACATCCAATACACTACGATTCTCAATATACCCCCGGCATTGGCGTAAACAGAACTAGTTACAGTCCTAGACGACCTCAACTAAAGTATATCGATTGTCGTAAGCATTAGCGATGTAAGTCTCAGGTAAAGACTATACACACCTACCTTGATTTCGGCCTCCCATAGACACATATTCATAATACCAATGGGATTCCGAGGGGTCTATCCAGAGCGAAGCTGTTTTCCCGTACCATCGGTGAAACACGACCTCCTATCGCACTTGCATAAGTATCCAACACTTATATATTGAGAGAACTATGCCGTTGTGCCCTCACAACGCACACAAGTGCAATACTAGCCTATTCCGCATTATCGATGTCCAGTCTCGATAATACTACGGCTAGGGATATTTAATGATTAATCCTTCGTGGACTAATACTGTCTCATATCATCTCAATCCAGGAACTAATCATAGGGACCTCTCTTCATTTATATATCTATGGTGATCTAATCACAAATAATGAGAGTGCAATTTCCTTTTTACATAGTTAATTTGCTACAACAACACAATGATCTGTGCAAATAGTGACGCTATGGGTCATATTATCCAACAAGCATGACGTACATGATCGATCCTATTGTTGAAGCATAAAGGATCCTACTCATACGTTCTCTATCTGAATGAGTATATGGACATTGCTTCTTAGATAATTTGATTCCATGACAAGTAGGTAAATTATCTCTTTTGGAATCTTCCATTTTGAATCTTTTAAAAACTTTATCTATATCTGTGGATTGAGAAAGTCCTAACAACCTCTTAGATCTATTACGGTAGATCTTAAAGCCGAGGATGTAGGCTGCTTCTCCCAAATCTTTCATGGAGAAATTCTGAGATAACCATTGCTTGGTGGCTTGCATCATGGGAATATCATTCCCGATGATTAATATGTCATCAACATATAATACAAGAAATACAACAGCACTCCCACTACTTTTCCTGTAAACACAAGGCTCATCTACATTTTTGATGAAGTCAAATTCTTTGATTGTCTCATCAAATCATATATTCCAACTTCTGGAGGCTTGCTTGAGTCAATAAATGGATCGTTTAAGCTTGCATACTTTATTATGATCATCCTTAGATGCAAACCCCTCAGGTTGTGTCATATAGACTTCCTCTACGAGGTTCCCATTAAGGAAAATTGTTTTGACATCCATCTGCCACATCTCATAATCAAAGTGTGCAGATAGTGCCAGTAAAATTCGAATGGGCTTTATCATTACAACAGGCGAGAAGGTTTCATCATAGTCAATTCCTTGGATTTGTCTATAACCTTTCGCCACCAACCTAGCCTTATAGGTTTGGATATTGCCTTTTGCATCAGTTTTACGCTTGTAAATCCTCTAGCGGTGACTGACATTGGTCCACATACATCAGAATGTATGAGTTCTAATGTCTCCGCTGCATGTTGTCCTTTAACTTTAAAGGGTAATTTGGTCATTTTACCTAGTAAACAAGACTCACAAGTTCCATAAGGTTCATATTTGAAGGGTCTAAAATACCCATCATTATGTAGCTTAGTTAATCTTGTTTCATTGATATCACCTAAGCGACTGTGCCATAGAAGTGATTCATTGAGATTATTCGAGTTAACGTTGTATATATTAGAGGTTGAACATTTTTTGTTAGTTTGTAAGACATAGATACCATTATTCAAAATACCATCTCCATATTTTATTTCATTGAAATAAATATAATATTCATTACAACTTATTAGGCATGAAAAGCCTTTATTACATAAAGAAGAAATTGAAATGATGTTCGTTACTAAAGAAGGTACATAAACACAATCTTCTAAGTCTAAAACTAAACCATTCAGCAAAACTAATCAATAAGTCCCCACGCACAATGCAGCCAGTTTTGCTCCATTACCCATGCGTAAGTCAACCTCCCCATGACGGATTCTCCTACTATTTCTCAAGCCCTGCATATTGTTACATAAGTGAGTCCCACAACCGGTGTCAAGCACCCAAGTAGAAGGTTCAGAGTTTTGAGAATATAGTTCAATCATATACAACATACCTGAAGCATTGGGCTTCTTGGCCTCTTGGGCTTCCCTAACTTCATTGGCTTTCAAGGATCTACAGTCTTTCTTCCAATGACCATTCTTTCCACAAAAGAAACATTTCCCATTTCCCTTTTTCTTCTCCACCTTACCATTGGGCTTTAGGTGATCTGGAGCCTTGGCCTTGCCCTTATTTTTCTTTGGGCCTCGTGGCTTTAGGTCTGTACCCGTAAGCATGACAGAGGTTTTAAGCTCCGGTTTCAAGTCCTTCTTGTTGGTGTTCCTAGAACATGCCAAGATCTTCTAAGAGTGATTGTGTGTGAAAAATCAAGAAAAGTTGCGGAAAAACTTACTTTGATTGGATGAGTTTCAAGACTTTTTCCATGTATTTGATGAAGCTCCAAGATTTCTTAAGTGTTTCCAACACTTGGGTGAGTTTCCCTATCACCTTGATTCCCTCCTTTATGTGCTAGTAAGAACAAATTTTGAAAGAAAATTTTCCCTTCCAAAGGTAACAAGTTTCAGCCATGGGAGTAGAGGAAGAAGCGAGAATTTTATTTGCTATGAATAGTAACTATTATACACTTCCAAAGTTGACCAATTAATTTATACTTAGTTTGTGTGTTGGAATTAGCTTGAGTGTGTCAAAAGGAATCTAAGCTTTTTCTCAACTAATAACAACTTCCATCACTTGTGTAGACATTTGATGTAAGTTGGTGGGCCCCACTTTAAATTCCAAATTTAAGTCGGACAATCCAACACGCAACTTCACTCGGTCCCGGGTTCGTTTAATTCTGAATTAAACGAATTTGCCGTTGTGACTTAATTAAATCCAATTTAATTAAATAATAGTGCCTCGCAATATTATTACGAAAGTCGCTTACGAATTAATTCTGAATTAATTTGTTCGCTTGAATTAAAATCCAATTTTAATTCCATATTGAAATATAATTTCAATTAATATATCTAATATATTATCTTAGCCCAATTAAATAAATTAAATAGTAAAATCAAATTTCACTATTAAATTTAGTTTACCGATTAATTCCAAATTAATCACGTTCTCTCTTCTTGACGAATTTAATCCCAGGTAAATTCTCGACGCAATTAATCCCAGATTAATTCTTTCTCTTGATAATTAATTCCCAGATTAATTATTGCCGTGATTAATCCCAGATTAATTCTCTCTCATAATTAATCCTAGATTAATTTTATGATCGGGTCAAATCTCAATGGTGAATCTTTGAGAAGCGACCCAAGAGATCCCTGGATATGTTGGCAGTAATTACGATCATTGGACCGTCCGAATACGTACGTACCTGGTACCACGTTCTTACCAATTTAGAAGACATGGTTGGCTTCTAGCAAAGCACCGTGCCTACCCAATTCTCCAGAAATATTCTTTAAAGGAATATGTAATCTTTGTCAGGCGTAGCATACGTAGTATTGCGTATTACTATCCAGTATTAGATGTCACATGCTAGTCCTGGGGCTGGAATTGTGTCTGCCCCGTACGAAACATATATCGGATCTCTAGAAACTAGTCTCTATAATCGGATAATCAAGACCTAGTCATATTATCCCGATGACTGCAGTACTTAAGAGTACTAGTTCCATATCCTACGTGATCATCATCTCCATATGACTGAAGTGATACTTCCATCTTGACATCACACCCAATACACTACGATTCTCAGTATACCCAGAAGAGGCGTACACGGAACCTGTTAAGGCCCCGGATGACCAAAACCAAAGTATACTGATTGTCGTAAGTATTAGCGATGCAAGTCTCAGGTTAAGACCAAATACACCTACCCTGATTCGGATTCCCATAGACACATAGTCATACTGCCAATGGGATTCTGATGGGTCTATCCAGAGCGAAGCTGTTTAGGTACAATCGGTAAACAGAACCTCCTATTACACATGCATGAGTATCCAATACCAAAATATATTAGAACTATACCGTTACTCTTCCATAACACGCACAAGTGTAATACTAGCCTATTCTGCATTATCGATGTCCAATCTCGATAATACTACGACTAGGGATATTTAATGATTAAACCTTACGTGGATTAATATTGTCTCATATCTTATTAATCAGGTACTAATCATATGGACTTTTATCATTTATATATCCCGGTAATCCAATTACAAATGATAAAAGAGCAATTTCCTTTGTCACATAGTTAATTTGTACAACAACACCATGTTATGTACAAATAGTGATGTTATAGGTCATAATTGTCCAACAATCTCCCACTTGGCCTATAGCCAATCACTCAAGTGTCCTACATCTGAACTATGTACGGGTCGCTCAAACTTTTGCTGAGAAACAGCTTTCGTCAGTGGATTTGCAATTTTATCATATGATGCATTTTTATTCGATCATCACATCGCCACGATGTATGATCTGACGAATCAGATGAAATAGTCGAAGTATATATACTTGGATCTTTGATGAGACCGCGGTTCCTTAGCCTGTGCTGTAGCCCAGCTCAGCTGCTAACATAACTACATCTAATCCAATTAGCATTATATAGATCCAAAATGCTCATTTTGCTGCCTCAGCTGCAGCAATGTTCAGTTTTTGTTATTTATTCGGCAACAGTATCTTGCTTGGAAGATTTCCAGCTCACTGTTCCTTTATTCAAACTAAATATGTACCCTTATTGCGACTTAAAGTCGTCTTCATCGGTTCAGAAACTTGCAACGGTGAACCCAGTCACTTCAAGTTCTCCTTCTCCATAGCTTAAGAAAGCATCCTTAGTTCGTCTAAGATACTTAAGGATGTTCTTAACATCAATCCAGTGACCATCACCTGGATCGGCCTGATTTTGACTCATTATGCTCAAAGCATATGAGACACCAGGTCGCATACTTGTCTTTCAATGTACGAATTCTCGGAGAGTACCAAAAACTTTATATCTATCCTAATAGATCTTTATTCCTAGAATAAAGGTTGCCTCTCCCAAGTATTCCATGGAGAATTTTAATGAAAGCCAAGCTTTCACCAATTATATTATGGGAATGTTATTTCCAAGAAATAATACATCATCAATGTATAGGACATTCATTGTCATTGCGCTCCCACTAACCTTCTTATATACACAAGAATCATCAATGTTTTGAATGAAATCATATACCATTATGATCTCATCTAAACGTTGGTTCCAAGAACATAATACTTGCTACTATCCACAAATGGATCAAATTAACTTGGAAACCTTGTTTGCATGTTTCGGCACGATGAAACCATTAGGATGTTGTAAACATCCACCAAAAAGTTTCCGTTAAGGAAAGCGGTTTTGACGTTCAGCTGCCATATTTCATAAATGAAATATGTAAAGTTTGCGAGCATTATCCGAATAGATTTATTCATGGCAACGGGTAAAAGGTTTCATCGCAATCGACACCATGGTGATGATGATACCCTTTTGCTACAAGCCTAGCTTTGTACGTTTGTATGTTGCCATCCACGTTTGTCTTCACCATGAAGACCCATCTGTTACCAATTAGGCACAATTCCTTCTGGTGTATCAACCAGTGTCCAAATATGGTTGGTATATATGGAATCCATTTCAGACTTCATGGCACTTTTCCATATAGCGGAGTCAATACCTCGTATCACTTCCTAATACGTAGTCGATTCAGTATCCTCAATAAGACTAATGTCTACATGAGGTGAGATCAGAAACCCGTACCTCTTAGGTTGTTTTCTGATTCTCTCCGACCTACGCAGTTCTTATGTATTCCAAGATTATTGGTACAGTTTCATCCCTGATGAACTGTTGGTGTTCTGTGAGGACTCGGTGCCTAGAATAGTATTACTCTGATTTTCATCGAGTTTTACTTTCCTCATACTTACCACTGCATTTAGGTATTCCTCTTAGGAAAACTGCATGGAGAGCAAGAAATTTCTTTGTTCTCTTGTGAGTTGTGGAATTAGTTCCCTTAGGATAACCAATTATATAATGGGCACTTATCCGATTTGGGATGTAGTTTGGTATCATCCAAACATATGCCCAGCATTCCCAAATCTTCAGGAATGAGAAACCTGTTTCTTTCCTGTTCATATCTAATATGAAGTCTGTCTAACAGATTTTCATGGAACCTTATTCAAAATAAGTATTGCACTGTTTAATATGTATCCTTATAAGGAAATTGGTATCTCAGAGCGACTGATCATTAACCTTACCATGTCCAACAAAGTTTAGTTTCTCTGTTCGGACACACCATCAAATTGAGGTGTTCCGGGAGGAGTCGATTGTGAAAGAATACTATACTCTTTCATGTAATCTAGAAACTTATTGCTCATTTATTTTCCACCACGGTCCAACCGTAATGTTTTAATACTTTAGCCGGTCTGTCTTTCTACTTCGTGTCAAAACTCATTGATTATATCAAAAGTTTCCGACTTGTGTTTCGGAAGATACACATAACCATAACGCGATGCCACATCTGTAAAAGTTACGAATTATTCATATCCACTTCTAACCTAGCTAGACATGGGCCCACTTACGTCACTATAAACGAGGGCTAACAGATCGGTGGCACTTGCACTTTTACCAAGTAAAAGGTGTTTTAGGCACTTTGCCTAATAAACTAGATTTGTAGACATCATTTGAATTAGAATCAAATCCATCCTAGTATCCACTATTCGAAAGTGTGGATACGAGTCTTGTTAATGTGTCCCAGACAACAATGCCACAAATAAGTCTCATCTAATTAATTCAGTTTGAGCAATTTGTTTGTCATGTTATATGTTTGAGATTTGTTTATATTCAAAATATAAGTACTGTTATTCACATCTAATGTGTATATCTCAATATCACCTTTATAAACAAAATACTTAGTGTTCATGAACATAAAGGTATAACCGCAACGGGTTAAACTAGATATAGAGATAATGTTTCTAGTCAAACTAGGTACATTATAACAGTTTCCTAATTTAAGTACATGCCCAAAGGGCAGTTCCAAAACTTAAGTTCCCACAGCCAAAACAGCGACTCATGTCATGTTTCCGACTCATAAGTCGATCTCATCTGAAGCCAGTCTCTTGCTAATCAGCAGATCCCGCACATCAGTACATATGTATGTACCACATCCAGTATCAAAATCCAATTTTAAAACTGGTAGTGGCCACATTTATTACAATAACAAACATTCCTGAAGTCAGAGCCATGCTTGCCTTCACTTCCTTCATGTCTGCCTTGTCCATACGGCAGTCACGCTTCCAGTGACCCCGTTTGCCACAGTTTAGGCTGACGTTTTAGGATATGTCATTTGTCTTCCTAGAAGACTGTGACGATTTTACCTTTGCCCCTTTTCTTCACACCTTTAGAAGCCTTTGGCCAAGCCTTGGCCTTCTGGGATGTCGAAGTAAGATCCGCCTTTCGCTTCTTGCCCATTTGGAAGCTCTGGCTTTGCTTCCTTGAGCAAAGCCTTGGTTCATTATGAACCCGCCCAATCATTCGGGCAGAGACTGTAAGATCAATCTATGGAAGTCTCAGCCTCATAGGTAATGCCAGTTAACCTTAACTGTTCGATGTCAGCAATCATCTGCGACACCTAGTACTCAACAGATGTACCCTAGGACATGCACGAGCGAAAGAGCTTCTTTTGTACTTTTAAGATCTAAGGTTAGATCTATGAAGATCCTTTATTTCAACATCATGGTATAAGGATCTAATCCTTAATTCTGATGACGAAATTAAGGAGTCATTGCGGCAAGCATAACAGATTGAGCACTGAAGTTATCATCACGATGAGTCTTCGAAAGCTCATGCTCTACTATTTGCTCAACTCCGGGCTTAGACCCGAGAGGTCGCTCTATCAAATAGAGTAACTTCTCAACTCTCAGGGCTATCCTGAGATTCATTTCCCAATATGAAAATTAAAGTCGTTAAAAGACATTTTTCACCTAGGATTATGTCCTTTGACGCCAATCTTTCTAGTCATCTTGATTGCTATAGTCCAACTATCCAATCAACGATTTCGGGTACAATCTAATGTAATGATTACTATAGTCTAACTATATAATTAACTACAATTTGATTGGTTAAATTCAAATGTATTGATTACTATAATCCAATTAAATAACCAACTATAAATGAAGTAGTTTGAATACAGTCCAACTGTTCAATTAAAACAACAATTGAATATTTGTCCAACTAATATATTTATAAATAATTAATGACGAAAAATGAAATGAGCATGTATTGGCAAGTATTTAAACGAAATTACAAAATGAATACTTGCCTCCCACTATTTTTCGACGAGCCTCTAACCCTCTGTGGAGTACTCGGGAAACCTAGTTTCCTAGTGGGCTAAAATTCGGTTAAATAGCACAGAACCTTGACTTTGGCCAACAAGTTGTATGAAACTTAACTAGGTAGATCTCTTAAATCAATTGGATCTCATCCAATTCCTAGATCCAGTAGGTGGAACTCCAAGTCTGAAACATATAACCAATATATGCCAATATATCCAATAAATTGCCTAACATTTTTCCTCTGAATCAACTAAGCCTTGGCTTTGGCTCAACAAGCTTAATCAAACCAGTTAAGTGTTGGGTTTCTAAGGTCATCCCAAGATCAATTTAAGCATAAAATCATGTGAATACAAGAAGAAGTATAGCATAAATATACTTACAACGATCGGATGTTGGATGTGTGTAGAACAAAAATTTGCTTTGAGAAGTTCCTTGAAGCTTCTCTTTGAATGTTGAATCCAAGCTCCAAGCTTTGAAAATTGAGATTCCAAGCTCTTGGGAATGGTTTCCCTATCACCTTATATGATTCTTTGATGTGCTAGCAAGAAAGAAAGAAAACAACCATTTTTCTTCACTTGGAGAGGTTCACGGCATTTAGCAAAATATGAGAGAGAAGTGTTTTTTTCAAAATGTGAAAAAATGTGTTGGTTTTTTTACAAAACAAAACATATACCAAATATTAAAAAATGGTAAATGTCTTTCAAATTTTTCATCATTAAGACAAAATGTGTCTTACAAGTAACCATCAACTCATTACTTACTTCCAGCACCAAAAAGTGATGTGAGTGACAAGTGATGTGACTTGTGATGTGACATGTGGGCCCCACTAAATTAAAAATCTGAGTGGGCCCGCAAACATATTCCGGGCTCAGGTTCGTTAATTCCGAATTAACGAATTTTCCGTTGCGACGTAATTAAATAATTATTCCTAGCAAAATTACTATTCACATCGCTCAAGAATTAATTCTAAATTAATTCGTTCGCCGGAATTAAAAACCAATTTTAATTCCATTATGAAATTTAATTTCATTTAATATATCGAATATATTATTTTATCGATTAATTCCAAATTAATCGATCTCTCTCTTCAAATCGTATTTTATCCTAGATAAAATCTCTTCGTAATTAATCCTAGATTAATTATGTTCGAATCATACGTCATCGGTGAATCTTCGGGAAGTGACCCATGAGATCCCTGGATATGTTGGTAGTAAATCTGGTCGTCAGATTATCCGAACACGTGAGTACCTCGTACTACGTTCTTACCGATTTACGAGACATGGTTGGCTTCTACCAAAGCACCGTGCCTACCTAATTCTCCAGAAATATTCTTAAAGGAATATATAATCTATGTCAGGCGTAGTATACGTAGTATTGCGTATTGCGATCCAGTATCGGAAGTCACATGCAAGGCCTGGGGCTGGAATAGTGTCTGCCCCGTACGCAGCATATATCGGATCACAAGCAACTAGTCTCTTTAATCGGATAATCATGAACTTGTCATATTATCCCGATGGTTGCAACCCATTAGAGTACCAGTTTTGTATCCCTGCGTGATCATCATCTCCAAATGACTGAAGTGATACTTCTGTCTTGACATCACACCCAATACACTACGATTCTTAATAAACCCAGAAGAGGCGTACACAGAACCTGTTAAAGTCCCGGACGACCAAAACCAAAGCGTATTGATTGTCGCAAGTACTAGCGATGCAAGTATCAAGTTAAGACCAAATATACCTACCCTGATTCGGATTCCCATAGCCACATAGTAATACTACCAATGGGATTCCGAGGGGTCTATCCAGAGCGAAGCTGTTTCCATACCATCGGTAAACACAACCTCCTATTACACTTGCATAAGTATCCAATACTTAAATATATGAGAACTATGATGTTACGCTTCCATAACACGCACAAGTGCAATATTAGTCTATTCCGCATTATCGATGTCTAGTCTCGATAATAATACGACTAGAGATATTTAATGATTAAACTTTTATGCATTGATATTGGTTCATATCTAATAATCCAGAACTAATCATAAGGACTTTTATTATTTATATATTTAAGTAATCAAATTACAAAATAATAAAATGCAATTTCCATTGTCACATAGTTAATTTGTACAAAAACCACAATGTCTTTTAAAAATAGTGACGCTATGGGTCATAATTGTCCAACAATCTCCCACTTGGCCTATAGCCAGTCACTCAAGCATCTAACAACTGAACTATGTAGATGTCGCTCAAACTTTTGCTGAGGAATAGCTTTCGTCAGCGGATCTGCAATGTTTTCCTCTAATGCGACCTTCTCGATCTTCACATCGCCACGATGTATGATCTAACGAATCAGATGGAAACGTCGAAGAACATGCTTGGATCGTTGATGAGACCGCGGTTCCTTAGCCTGCGCTATAGCCCCGTTATTGTCATAATATAATGGAACGGGCTCAGCTGCTAACGGAACTACTCATAATCCAATTAGGAATTTATGGATACAAACTGCCTCTTTTGCTGCTTCAGCTACAGTAATGTACTCCGCTTATGTTGTTGAATCGGCAACAGTCTCTTGCTTTGAAGATTTACAGCTTACTGCTCTGTTGTTCAAACAAAATATATACCCGGATTGTGACTTATAGTCGTCTTTATCGGTTTGGAAACTTGCATCGGTATACCCAGTTACCTCTATAGATTAAGAAAGCATCCTTAGTTCATCTAAGATACTTAAGGATATTCTTAACCGCCATCCAGTGACCATCACCTGGATCGGCCTGATAGCCACTACACATGCTCAAATCATATGAGACATCGGGTCGCGTACATATCATGGCATACTTGATCGATCCGACTACCGAGGTGAACATGATACTACTCATGTTTTCTCTCTCACCTTGAGTTTTAGGACTCATGTCCTTATATAGAGTGACGCCATATGACACTGGCAACAGTCCCCTCTTGGACTGATCCATGTTGAATCTCTTCAACACTTTGTCAATGTACGTGCTCTGGGAGAGTCGAAGCAGCTTTCTAGATCTATCATGTTAGATCTTTATTCCTAGAATAAAGGCTGCTTCTCTCAGATCTTTCATGGAGAAGTTTAATGAAAGCCAAGCTTTCACCGATTGTATCATGGGAATGTCATTGCCAATAAGCAATACATCATCAACGTAAAGGACAATGAATGTCAGTGCTCTCCCACTAACCTTCTTATATACACAAGGATCATCCCCATTTTGAATGAAATCATATGGATCGATTTAACTTACAAACCTTGTTTGCAAGTCTTGGTACGACAAAACCGTCAGGCTGTTGCATATAAACATCCTCCAAAAGTTTTCCGTTAAGGAAATCGGTTTTGACGTCCATTTGCCATATCTCGTAAATGAAATATACAACAATAGCAAGCATAATCCGTATGGATTTAATCATGGAAACTGGTGAAAAAGTTTCATTGTAATCGACACCATGTCGTTGACGATACCCTTTCACTACAAGCCTAGCTTTGTACGTCTGTATGTTGCCATCCATGTCGGTCTTCTTCTTGAAGACCCATTTACAACCAATAAGCTTTACGCCTTCGGGTGCATCAACCAGTGTCCAAACTTGGTTGGTATACATGGAATCCATTTCAGACTTCATGGCCTCTTGCCATAAAGTGGAATCGATATCTTGTATCGCTTCCTCATACGTAGCCGGCTCGTTATCCTCAATAAGATTGATATCCACATGAGGTGAGATCAAAAACCCATACCTCTCAGGTTGTTTTCTAACTCTCTCCGACCTACGCGGTTCTTGTGTTTTCGAAGATTGTGGTACAGTCTCATCCCTGATGGACTATTCATGTTCCTTTAAGGATTCTGTGCCAGGAACAGTATCACTCCAATTTTCATCGAGTTCTACTTCCCTCCCACTTACCACTGCATTTAAGAATTCCTTCTCAAGGAAAACCGCATGTTGAGCAACAAATATTTTGTTCTCTTGTGGGTGATAGAAGTAATATCATTTGGTTTCCCTATGATATCCTAAAAATAGGCATTTATCTGATTTGGGTTCTAGTTTGGTACCTTCCAAACGTTTGACGTATGCCCAACAACCCCAAATCTTCAGGAATGAGAAACCCGTTTCTTTCCTGTCCATATCTCGTACGGAGTCTGTTGAACAGACTTTGACGGAACCTTATTCAAAATAAGTATTGCATTGTTCAATGCATATCCCCATAAGGACATAGATAGCTCTGTGCGACTCATCATAGACCTTACCATGTCTAACAAAGTTCGATATCTCCGTTCGGACACACCGTTCAATTGCGGTGTTCCGGGAGGAGTCCACTGTGAAAGAATACCATATTCTTTCAAGTAAACAAGAAACTCATTGCTTAAGTATTCACCACCACGGTCCGACCGTAATGTATTAATACTTTTGCCGGTCTGTTTTTCTACTTCGTGTCGAAACTCTTTGAATTTCTCAAAGGTTTCCGACTTGTGTTTCATAAGATACACATAACTATAACGCGATGCATCATCCGTAAAGGTTACGAAGTATTCTATCCACCTCTAGCTCTGGCTAGACATGGGCCCATATACATCACTATGAACGGGGCTGATAGTTCGGTTGCACGTGCACCTTTACTGCTAAAAGGTGATTTAGGCATTTTGCCTAATAAATAAGATTCACAGATGTCATATGAATTTGGATCAAATCCGTCCAAGTACCCACTTTCCAAAAGTGTGGATATGCAAGTCTTGTTAATGTGTCCCAGACGATAATGCCATATATAGTTTCATCTTTTTTACTAGTTTAAGCCTTTTATTTGTTACATTATATTGTTTATTGATTTATATTCAAAATATAAAGACTATTATTTACATCAACAATGCAAATCTCCATATCATTTTTATACATAAAACACCCAGTGTTTCTAAATACAAAAGTATACCCCATTGGGCTAACATAGATACAGAAAAATATATCCTAGTTAAACTAGGTACATAATAACAGTCTGTAAGTTTAAGTACATGCCCCGAGGGTAGTTCCAAAACATAAGTGCCAATGGCCAAAATGGCGACTCGTGTCTCATTTCCAACGCGGAGGTCAATCTCTCCTAAGGCCAGTCTCCTGCTAATCTTCAGATCCTGCACATCTGTACATATATGAGTACCACAACCAGAATCAAAAATCCAATTTTTAAAACTAGTAGTAGACATGTTTATTTCTATAACAAACATACCTAAAGCCGGTGCCTTGCCCACTTTGATTTCCTTCATGTGTGCCTTGTACTCGCGGCAGTCACGCTTCCAGTGACCCCACTTCCCGCACTGCAGACATACATCTTGGGATTTATCCTTACCCTTCCCAGAAGGTTTTGATGATTTGGCCTTGCCTTTCTTCTTCTTCTTCCTTACACCTCCAGTCGCCTTAGGCCAAGCCCTCGGAGTCTGAGATGTTGAAACGAAGTGCGCCTCACACTTCTTGCCCTTTAGGAGCTCTTTTTCTGTTTCACGTAGTTTGGACATTAACTCTCCAAGAGTTTGGTCTTGGTTCATCATATTGTAGTTCATGATGAACCCACTCCAAGTGTCGGGGAGAGACTGTAAGATCAAATCTATAGAAGTCTCAGCCTCGAAGACAATGTCCATCTGTTCCAGCTGCTCAATGTCAGCAATCATCTGCGACACATGGTGCTCAACAGATGTACCCTCTGACATGCGAGCGCGAAAGAGCTTCTTCTGCAAATCATATATCTGCGATCTAAGATTAGATCGATGAAGATCATGCAACCTTGCTATCATATTATAGGGATCCAATCCCATGTTCTGACGATGGAATTGTTGAGTCATAGCAGCAAGCATTATATATTGAGCAGTGAAGTTTTCATCGCTATGAGTCTTCCAAAGCTCTAGCTCAACTATCTGATCAGATCTAGGCTTAGGCCCAAGAGGTCTCTCTATAGTGTATAGCAACTTCTCGGATCCCAGGACAATCCTGAGATTCATGTCCCAATCTTGAAAGTTTGCACCATTAAAGACATTGTCGCCAATGATAATATCTCTAATGCTCAACTTTCCTGTCATCTTAATTGCAATAGTCAAACTATTCAATTAATGATGTATGGGTATAGACTAACTGTTACAAGAAAAATAATAAAATATTAGTCCAACTAATAAATATTTATTGACGAAAATAATTTGAAAGCGCGTAAAGCTAAGTATTTGAACGAAATTGCAAATTCAATACTGGCCTCCCATTATTTTTCCGCGAGCCTCTAACCTTCTGTTGAGTACTCGGGAAACCTAGTTTCCTAGTGGGCTAGGATCCCGTTAAATAACACACAACCTTGACTTTGGCCAACAAGCTGTATGATATTTAAGTACGTATATCTCTAAGTGTTGGGTTTCTATAAGGTCCTAAGGATCATTTTTAAGCATCAAACATGTGTGAAAACTACAATGAAATATGGCGGAATCATACTCACATTGAACGAATTTTGCGACGCGAGGAACATCAAAATCTTCAAGCTTTCATCCATGGAAGCTCTCGGCATTCACTGGTTTTTGCTCCTCCATTTTTGGTCCAAGCTCCAAGCTTTTGGGTGGTGATTCCAAGCTCACAAGTCGGTTTCCCTATCACCTTTACAAGACCCTTAAAGTGTGCTAGCAATCCGGAAATTTTGCCGCAAAACTTCCTAATTTCTTCCTCTTCATCCTCGGCAATTGCAGTGAATTTTAGAAGAAAATGCCCTAAGGCCGTGAGAGAGAATGAGTATGAGAGAGAGAGTGTGTTGTGTTGTATTGGTTTTGATTTTGTGTATCTAATACACATAAATTGAATTTTCAAAAAATCCATTTACCGAAAGTCAAAGCATTAAAGCTTTGCCAACTACCACCATCAATCACAATGACAAGTTGTCATATCACTCAAAGTGACTAGACATCATATCAATTGATTGACCAGTGATTTGACGATTGACGTGATTTGTGGGCCGCACTTGAATTCGAAATGCGAGTGCGCCCGCAAACACTCACGGGCTCGGGTTCGCTAATTCCAAATTAACGATTTTCCATTGCGACGTCACTAACGAATTAATTCTAAATTAACTCGTTCGCCCGAATTAAAATCTAATTTTAATTCCGCGTCAAAATCCAATTTCTTATAATATATCGAATATATTATTTTATCGATTAATTCCAAATTAATCGTTCTCTCTCTTAAATGATATTTTATCCCATATAAAATATCTCCGCAATTAATCCCAGATTAATTTTCTCTCTCATCTAATTAATCCCAGATTAATAAAGTGCGAGTCATACGTCATCGGTGAATCTTCGGGAAGCGACCCATGAGATCCCCGGATATGTTGGCAGTAAATTCGATCATCGGACTACCCAATTCTCCATAAATATCCTTACAGGAATATACGATATATATCAAGCGTAGTATACGTAGTATTGGGTATTTCGATCCAGTATTAGATGTCACGTGCAAGGCCTGGGGCTGGAAATGTGTCTGCCCCGTACGAAGCACATATCGAATCTCTGATAACTAGTCTCTATAATCGGATAAACATGACCTAGTCATCTTATCCCGATGACTGCAGTATATAAGAGAACCAATTCCGTATCCTACGTGATCATCATCTCCACTATGACTGGAGTGATACTTCCATCTCGACATCACACCCAATACACTACGATTCTTAATATACCCAGAAGAGGCGTACAGAGAACCGGTTAAAGCCCTGGACGACCAAAACAAAAGTACATTGATTGTCGCAAGTATTAGCGGTGCAGGTCTAAGGTTAAGACCAAATACACCTACCCTGATTCGGACTTCCATAGACACATAGTCATACTACCAATGGAATTCCGAGGGGTCTATCCAGAGCGAAGCTGTTTTTCGTACCATCGGTAAAACACAACCTCCTACTACGATTGCATGAGTATCATATACCCAAATATATGAGAACTATGCGTTATGCCCTCACAACGCGCACAAGTGTAATACTAGTTTATTCCGCACTATCGATGTGCAATCTCGATAATACTACGACTAGGGATATTTAATGATTAAACCTTATGGATTGATATTGTCTTATATCATCTCAATCTGGAACTAATCATATGGACCTTCTATCATTTATACATCTTGGTAATCTAATTACAAATGATAGAAGAGCAATTTCTTTTGTCACATAGTTAATTTGTACAACAACACCATGATCTGTACAAATAGTGATGCTATGGGTCATAACTGTCCAACAATCTCCCACTTGGCATATAGCCAATCACTCAAGTGTCCTACACCCGAACTATGTACGGTTCGCTTAAAATTCTGCTGAGCAAATGCTTTCATCAGCGGATTTGCATAATTATCATCTGATGCCATTTATTCGATCATCACATCGCCACGATGTATGATCTGAATGAATCAGATGTATAATTGAAGTATATATCTGGATCGTTGATGAGACCATTAATTATTTAGCTTGTGCTGTAGCCTAGCTCAGCTGCTAACATAACTAATCTAATCTAATTAGGTTTATTATCGACCCAAATGGCTTCTTTTGCTGCCTCAGCTGCAGAAATAATCCACTTTTGTTGTTTATTCGGTAACAGTATCTTGCTTGGAAGATTTCCAGCTCACTGTTCCATTATTCAAACTGTATAGTACCGTTGGTAGGACTTATAGTCATATTTATTGGTCAGGTAACTTGCAGCAGTGAACCAGTCACTTTAAGTTCTCCTTCTCCATAGTTTAAGAAAACATCCTTAGATCCTCTAAGATTCTAAAGGATGTTCTTAACATCAATCCAGTAACTATCACTTGGATTGGCCCGATTGTGACTCCATGTGCTCAAAGCGTATGAGACACCAGGTCGCGTACATTTATTTCAATGTACGAGTTCTCGGAGAGTATCAAAAACTTTAAATCTATCTCAGTTGATCTTTATTCCTAGAATAAAGGTTGTTTCTCCCAAGAATTCTATGGAGAATTTTCATGAAAGCCAAGCTTTCACCGATTGTATTATGGGAATGATATATTATCATTATTTAGGACTTTCACTGTCAGTGTGCTCCCACTAACCCTCTTATATACATAAGAATCATTTTCGTTTTGAATTAAATCATATACCATTATGATTACATCAAAACGATAGTTCCAAGAACCCAATGCTTGCTTCAATCCATCCATGGATCGAATAACTTGCAAACCTTGTTTTCTTGTTTTGGTACGACAAAACCTTCAGGATGTTGTAAACGTCCTCCAAAAGGTTTCCGTTTAAGGAAAGCGATTTTGACGTTCAGCTGACATATTTCATGAATGAAACATGCAGCATCAGCAAGCATTGTCCAAATAGATTTAACCATGGCAACGAGTAAAAAGCTTCGTCGTAATCGAAACAATGTTGATAACGATACCTTTTCGCTACAAGCCTAGCTTAGTACATTGGTATGTTGCCTTCCATGTTTTTCTTCCTTGAAGACTAATATAGTTCCTATAGACACAATGCCTTCCGGTACATCAACTAGTATCCAAACTTAGTTGGTATACATGGAATCCATTTCAGACTTAATGGCACTTTGCCATAATTGGGAGTCGATACCTTGTATCACTTCCTCATACGTAGTCAGTTCGTATTCCTCAATAAGATTGACATCTTTATGAGATGAGATCAGAAACCCATACCCCAGGTTGTTTTCTGACTCTCTCCGACTTACATGGTTCTTGTGTATTCGAAGATTATTGGTATAGTTTCATCATTGATGAACTATTTGTGTTCCAATGAAGAATTAGTGCCTGGAATAGTATTACTTTGATTTACATCGAGTTTTACTTTCCTCCCACTTACCACTGCATATCGGTATTCCTCTTAGGAAAATCGCATGGCAAGCAACAATTACATTGTTCTCTTGTGAGTTGTATAAGTACTATACTTAGGTTTCCCTAGGATAACCTACAATTAGGCACTTATCCGATTTGGGTTCTAGTTTGGTATCATCCAGACTTATGCCTAGCATACCCAAATCTTCAGGAATTAGAAAACCCAATTTCTTTCCTGTTCATATCTAATATGAAATCTGTCAAACAGATTTTTATGGAACCTTATTCTAAATAAGTTCTGCACTGTTTATGCGTATCCGTTGAAAGAAATGGTAGCTCAGAGCGACTCATGATTAACCTTATCATGTCCAATAAAATTCGGTTTCTCAGTTCGGACACACCGTCAAATTGACGTGTTCCGGGAGGAGTCCTCATTGAAAGAATAATATACTCTTTCAAGTATATGAGAAAGTTAATGCTTAAGTATTTTCATCATGGTCTAACTGTTAAGTTTCAATCAAGTCCCAAGGATCACAAACATGCATAAAAAACGAGTTGAATACACAAAGGAGTAAGGCGGAATTCATACTCACATTGATGGGTTTTGATGAAATGAAGAACAAGATGCGTTTTAGCCTCCATGAAGCTCGGCAATGGCTTCTTGATGAAGTGGACTGCACGATTTTGAGCTTTCTTCCTCCTTGTTCATTCGGCCATTGATGAACCACCATTGAAGCTCCAAGCTTCAAGCTCCAAAAACCAAATCCAAGCTCACAAATTCGTTTCCCTATCACCATAATATAACCAATGTGTGTGCTAGCACTACTCTTCTTCAATTTGCTTCTCACAAATTCGGTGAAACCAGAAAATTTTGAAGCAAAATCGCTTGAAGCCGTGAAGAAAGAAGAGAAAGAGAGGGAGAGGAAGAGATGCGTAAGTCTTGCATGTGAGAGAGAGAAAAGCTTTTACTTTTTGTTTTATATATTTACCAAGTAAAATAAATAAAACATATTACTTTTATACAAAAGTCAAAAAGCAAGAAATAAATAATGTTATATTTCATTTCAAACTTTTAAAAGCTTTTCATCAACTCAAATCAACTATTCACATCAAATCCATCCACTTTAATAAAGTGACAACATGTCATGTCACATCACTCAAAGTGACAAGTGACTTGACGATTGATGCGACTAGCGATTTGACGCTTGATGTGACTTGCGTGCCGCGCTCGAATTCGAAATGCGAATGCGCTCGCAATCACTCTCGGGCTCGGGTTCGCTAATTCCAAATTAACGAATTTTCCGTCGCGTCGTAATTAAATGTACGCCTAGCGAAATCACTATTCACGTCGCTAACGAATTAATTCTAAATTAATTCGTTCGCCCGAATTAAAATCTAATTTTAATTCCGCGTCGAAATCCAATTTCTAATAATATATTCAAATATATTAATATCGATTAATTCCAAATTAATCGTTCTCTCTCTCTCTTTAACTAATATTTATCCCAGATAAAATATCTCTGCAATTAATCCCAGATTAATTTTCTCTCTCTTCTAATTAATCCTAGATTAATTAAAGTGTGAGTTATACATCATCGGTGAATCTCAGGAAGCGACCCATGAGATCTCCGGATATGTTGGCAGTAAATACGGTCGTCAGACTACCCGAACACGTAAGTACCTCGTACTACGTTTATTACCGATTTACAAGACAAGGTTGGCTTCTAGCAAAGCGCCATGCCTACCCAATTCTCCAGAAATATTCTTACAGGAATATATAGATCTGTATCAAGCGTAGTATACCGTAGTATTGTGTATATCGGCCCAGTATTGGATAGTCACGTGCTAGGGCTGGGGCTGGATAAGTGTCTGCCCCGTCCGAAGCACATGTCGGATGTCTGGTAACTAGTCTCTATAATCGGATATTCATGACCTGGTCACAATATCCTGATGGTTGCGCAACACTTAAGAGCACTAATACCATATCCTGCGTGACATCATCTCCAATATGACTGAAGTGATACTTCCGTCTTGACATCACACCCAATACACTACGACTCTCTGATAAACCCAGAAGTGTGTACGCAGAACCGGTTAAAGCCCTGTACCACCAAGACTAAAGTCTATCGATTATCGTAAGTATTAGCGATGCAAGTCTCAGGTTAAGACTATACACACCTACCCTGATTTCGGCCTCCCATAGACACATAGTCATAATACCAATGGGATTCCGAGGGGTCTATCCAGAGCGAAGCTGTTTCCCATACCATCGGTGAAACACGACCTCCTATCGCACTTGCATAAGTATCCAATACCTATATATATGAGAACTATGTCGTTGTGCCCTCACAACTCACACAAGTGCAATACTAGCCTATTCCGCATTATCGATGTCCTGTCTCGATAATACTCCGGCTAGGGATATTTAATGATTAATCCTTCGGGGACTGATACTGTCTCATATCATTCTCAGTCCAGGAACTATCATATGGACCTCTCTTCATTATTCATTTATGGTGATCTAATCACAAATGATGAGAGTGCAATTTCCTTGTCACATAGTTAATTTGTACAACAACACCGTGATCTGTACAAATAGTGACGCTATGGGTCATATTATCCAACAATCTCCCACTTGGCACATAGCCAGTCACTCGAGTGTCCCACACCCGAACTATGTACGGTTCGCTCAAATTGCTGAGAAAAGATTTTCGTAAGCGGATTTGCGTAATTATCTTCTGACGCGATTTATACGATCATCACATCGCCACGATGTATGATCCGAACGAATCAGATGATATAGAAGTATATATCTGGATCGTCGATGAGACCTTTAATTCCTTAGCCTGTGCTGACGCCTAGCTCAGCTGCTAAAAGAACTATATCTAATCTAATTAGATTTATTTTCGATCCAAATGGCTTCTATTGCTGCCTCAGCTGCAGCAATAATCCGCATTTGTTGTTTATTCGGCAACAGTTATCTTGCTCAGAATATTTCCAGCTTACTGTCCCGTTATCCAAACTTTATAGTACTGTAATATTTCGCAGTTTGGAAACTTGCAACAGTGATCCCAGTCACTTCAAGTTCTCCATCTCCATAGTTTAAGACAACATCTTTAGTTCTCTCAGATACTAACAGATGTTCTTAATCTTCAATCCAGTGACTATCACTTGGATTTACCCGATTGTGATTCCATATGCTCAAAGCGTATGAGACACCAATACAAGTACATTTTAAATGTACAATTTCCAGAGAGTGTTAACAACTCCAAATCTATCCCTGTAGATCTTTATTCCTTGAATAAAGGTTGTTACTCCCCAGAATTCCACGGAGAATTTCTTATGAAAGCCAAGCTTTCACCGATTGTTTTTATGGAATTCATTATCAGTGCTCTCCCACTAACCTCCTTATATACACAAGAATTATTTCTTTTTGAGTCAAATCATAAACCATTATGATTATATCAAAAGGTCAGTTCCAAGAACCTTATGCTTGTTCTATCCAAACATGGATCGAATAACCTGCAAACCTTGTTTGTCGGTATACAAATCGTCAGGATGTTGTAAGAATCCTCCAAAAGGTTTCCTTTTCAGGAAAACGATTTGATCTGTAATTGACACATTTCATAAAGAAATATGCAGTTATCACAAGCATCTTCAAAATGGATTTACCATGGCAACGGGTAAAAGGTTGAACCGTTATTAACACAATGTTGATAACGATACCTTTCCGTCAAAAGCCCGGCTTTGTACGTTGGTATGTTGCCATTCATGTATGTCTTCCTTGAAGACGTTTAATGTACCAATAGGCACAATGCCTGTGGTACAACAACTAGTATCCAAAATAGTTGTTATACTTGGAATCCATTTGGATTCATGGAACTTTGCCATAATAGGGAGTCGATACCTCGTATCACTTCCTCAAAACGTAGTCGGCGGATATACCTTCATAAGATTGACATCTTTATGAGGTTAGATCAGAAACCCATACCCTAGGTCATTTTCTGACTCTTTTGATCTACGCGGTTCTTGTGTACTCGAAGATTAATGGTATAGATTCATCATAGATGAACTATTTGTGTTCCATTAAAGACTTCGTGCCTTGAATAGTATTACTCCGATTTTCATCGAGTATCACTATCCTCCCACTGACCACTGCATATCGGTATTCCTCTCAGGAAAAAACCGCATGGTGAGCAACAATCATATTGTTCTCATGTGAGATTTATAAGTACTATACTTATGGTTTCCCTTAGGATAACCTATATTGGCACTTATCCAATTGGGTCCTTAGTTGGTATATCCAAAATATGCCTAGCATCCCAAATAGTCAGGAATGAGAAACCCGGTTTCTTTCCCGTTCATATCTATATGTAATCTGTCAAACAGATTATGATGGAACTTTATTCTAAATAAGTTATTGCACTGTTAAAACTTATCCGT
The DNA here is from genome assembly GCA_019454045.1 of Zanthoxylum bungeanum. Taxonomy (NCBI): domain Eukaryota; kingdom Viridiplantae; phylum Streptophyta; class Magnoliopsida; order Sapindales; family Rutaceae; genus Zanthoxylum; species Zanthoxylum bungeanum. The sequence continues at coordinate 15,291 of SKCR01023378.1, read as the reverse complement.
TGAAAAAAATAGTAGCTCAGAGCGACTCATGATTAGCCTTATCATGTCTAACATGATTCGTTAATCCGTTCGGACACACCGTCACTTTGACGTGTTCCGGGAGGAGTCCTCATTTGAAAGAATACTATACTCTTTCAAGTATATAAGAAACTTATTGCTTAAGTATTTTCCATTACGGTCTTACCGTCACGGTAATAATACTATAGCCGATCTGTTTGTCTATTTCGTGTCGAAACTCTAAAAGTTTCTGATTTGTGTTCTTCAAAAGAAAACACATAACCATAACGTGATGCCACATCCGTTAAGGTCACGAAATATTCATGTTCACATCTAGCCTAGCTAGATATGGTCCCACTAACTTCACCATGAATAGGCTAACAGATCGGTGGCCCTTTTACTATTACTAAGTAAATAGTATTTTAGGTATTTTACCTAATAAACTAGATTCGCAGACCTTATTTGAATAGTCAAATCAGTCCTAGTATCCACTCTTCAAAAGTGTGGATATACGAGTCTTGTATAATTGTGTCCCAGACAACAATGCCACAAATAAGTCTATATTGATCAAATCAATTTGAGCTATTTATTTGTCAATTTATATGTTTGAGATTTTAATTATATTCAAAATATAAATTCTGTTATTCACATCTAATGTGTTTATCTCAGTATCATCTTTATATAATAAAAACTTTAGTGTTCTAGAATATAAAGGTTTCCGCAACGGTTAAACACTGATATAGAGATAATGTCTCTAGTCAAACTAGTTACACTATAAACAGTTCCTAATTTAAGTACACCCGAAGGGTAGTTCCTAAACTTAGGTATCTACGGTCGAAACAGCGAATTTCGTCCCGTTTCCGATTCGCAGAGCAATCTCAGCTTGAAGTCAGTATCCTGCTCAAAGCAGATTCTGAACATCAATACATATATTTTATGTACCACACTAAGTATTTAAAATCTAATTTCAATACTAGCTGTGAACATAACTAAGACAAACATTTTCAAAGTAAGAGCCTTGCCCTTTCTTTAATTCCTTCGTATCTGCCATATCCAAATGGTAGTCACTTTGGGATATGTCTATTATCCTTTTCAATATTTCAGAAACCTTAGGCCAAGCCTTGGGTTTTTAGAATATCGAAACGATTTGCACCTCGTGCTACATGCCCAATGCAAACTTGACTTTATCTCCTCTAGAATAGTCAATAATTCTCCAAGAATTATAAATTGCAATTTTAATACTTCTTAAATCTAATATTAGATTTATGACAAGTATATTAAATTAAGCATTAAAGTCATCATCACATAAATCTTCCAAAGATTTTATGCTCTACTTATTTTGCTTAATTTTGGGCTTAAGATATAATAAGTTATTTTATCAAATAAAGTAACCTATTATTTATTCCCATTTTGAAAATTAAATCATTTAAAATATTTTAATCCCAGATTATATTTTAAATATCCAACTTTTCAATTTTATCTTGATTACAATAGTCCAACTATTTAATCAACGATTAGTGGTACTATATATATTATAATGATTATAATAGTCCAACTATATAATCAAATATAATCCAAATTAATAACCTCAATTACATTGATTATTATAATCCAATTATAAAATCAACTGTAAACTGAAATTAATTAATTCAAATATATATTGATTATATATCCAATTATATATAATCGTCCATAATACGTCCAACTGTTTATTCAAACAACAATTTAAATATTAGTCTAACTAACATTTAATCTAATGACGAAATAATTTAAATGAGAGCGTATGGCGAGTAATTGAACGAGTATTGCAAATTCAATTCTTGCCTCCCACTATTTTTCGTCGAGCCTCTAACCCTCTGTCGAGTACTCGGGAAACCGTGTTTCCTAGTGGGCTAGGATCCCGTTAAATATCACACAATCTTGACTTGGCCAACAAATTGTATGATAATTAACTAGGTAGATCTCGAAGATCAATTGGATCTCATCCAACTCCTAGATCCAGTAGGTGGACATCCAAGTCCCAAACATATATCTTATATATGCCTATACATCGAATGTATACCCTAACCTTTTTCCTTTGAATCAACTAGGCCTTGGCTTTGGCACACAAACCTAGTGATCCCAGTCAAGCGCGGACCCATTGACATGGAAGCTTTGTAATCAATGTCAATGGACAAGAAGTGGTCTTGACTTTGGCCAACAAACCACACACTTGGACACGACACCGATATGGAACAAAGCCTCGTGATTAAAACACATCTTTGACGGACAAGGCTTGACTTTGGCCAACAACTCCTGCCAATCTCGGATCTTGAGTAAGAATCACTCAATGGAAGGAAAATAAACGTTTGATATTTAACGAGGGTTTTTCGCGTGCAAATTGGCTACCAATTTATTATCTTTGTTAAGGTCTCATCATCATACACCCTTAAACATGCATTCTAAACACATAATAAAGCGCATATGATAAAATAATAATGATATGCGGATGGATATTTTACATTGATCCTAGATCAAATCTCACTCTTTCTCTCTTCCGCTAGCACTTGTATTACTTCTACCCGTTACACTACACTTCTAAAGAAACCTCATATACATAGAGGGGAATAGGTGAGAAGAGAATACAAAGAAATAGGAGATAAGGCTGGACACGCAGGTCCAATTTAATAAATCAAATTTATTACAATTTCCAAAATCGCCCCACCCAGCTAATATTCATCTGATATTCATTATTCAAACATCACAACCATGTATTCATACAAGCATGTTATCAATCAATCTAATCAAATTAATTAATCTTGATAATTAGTGATCATCCAATGTTCAAACAAGGATTTGATTTTGTTCGAGTCAAACTCGTATTGCGAACACGTACTCAAAGTACGATTTCTACGAATTAAATTAAATTACATAATTAAATCCAATTTAATACGCATTTAATTTTAATTCATTATTTAATTCCAAATTAAATATTACACTTTATAAAATAAACCTTTACGATTTAAATTCCAAATTTAATCGCTACGAGTCTCAAAGACCGATTAATATCCAATATTAATTTAATTAAAGTCCAATGGGCTTTTAATTAATTTCTTGAGGCGTGGACTTTTGGTCAACTCGGGTCAAACCCGCAACCAAAGTCCAATCCGGGAGTTACCCCATAAGCCCATAAATTAATTTAGGCCCATTAGGCCCAATTAAACGTTAAAGGTTTATTAGTTGCATTTGGGCCTTTTGGAAGCGGTTTTGGGACTAATTGGATCCAACCAATTTTGGCCTAAACCAACTTTGTACAACAAAGTCCAATAAACCCAATAACAACTTAAAAGCCCAAATCCAATTTTAAGCCCAATAATTAATTTCAAAAATTCCAAATTTTCAATTAAATTACCTAAAGTGTATAGCATTATTAATTACCCAAATCAAAGTTTCCAAAACACTAAATTTGTCCAATTAATCGTGCTTAACATCAATTAATCATGTCCAACATAATTAAATCAAAATCAAACCCAATTTATACATGCTAAAGTCTCGGCCATAAGGGGAAAAAATGCCCAAATCAAATTCAATCCAATTGAACCCAATCAAACATAAATTCAACATCCCCAAATGATTTCTAAGTCATCCAATGAACAAAAAATCAAAAAACCAAGACATTAGGGCACTTGCCAAATTCGGCCATCACAAGCAAATTGGGGAAAAATTGTTCCAAACACTTTTCATCAAATTGATCTAATCAATCATCAATTAAACAACATTCAAGCATTCTAAATCGTTTTATGCAACCAATAGCTCAAGATACCATTGTTAAGTTTCAATCAAGTCCCAAGGATCACAAACATGCATAAAAAACGAGTTGAATACACAAAGGAGTAAGGCGGAATTCATACTCACATTGATGGGTTTTGATGAAATGAAGAACAAGATGCGTTTTAGCCTCCATGAAGCTCGGCAATGGCTTCTTGATGAAGTGGACTGCACGATTTTGAGCCTTCTTCCTCCTTGTTCATTCGGCCATTGATGAACCACCATTGAAGCTCCAAGCTTCAAGCTCCAAAAACCAAATCCAAGCTCACAAATTCGTTTCCCAATCACCATAATATAACCCATGTGTGTGCTAGCACTACTCTTCTTCAATTTGCTTCTCACAAATTCGGTGAAACCAGAAAATTTTGAAGCAAAATCGGCTTGAAGCCGTGAAGAAATAAGAGAAAAGAGAGGGAGAGGAAGAGATGCGTAAGTCTTGCATGTGAGAGAGAGAAAAGCTTTTACTTTTTGTTTTATATATTTACCAAGTAAATAATAAATAAAACATATATTACTTTTTAATACAAAAGTCAAAAAGCAAGAAATAAATAATGTTATATTTCATTTCAAGCTTTTAAAAGCTTTTCATCAACTCAAATCAACTATTCACATCAAATCCATCCACTTTAATAAAGTGACAACATGTCATGTCACATCACTCAAAGTGACAAGTGACTTGACGATTGATGCGACTAGCGATTTGACGCTTGATGTGACTTGTGTGCCGCGCTCGAATTCGAAATGCGAATGCGCTCGCAATCACTCTCGGGCTCGGGTTCGCTAATTCCAAATTAACGAATTTTCCGTCGCGTCGTAATTAAATGATTACGCCTAGCGAAATCACTATTCACGTCGCTAACGAATTAATTCTAAATTAATTCGTTCGCCCGAATTAAAATCTAATTTTAATTCCGCGTCGAAATCCAATTTCTAATAATATATCAAATATATTAATTTATCGATTAATTCCAAATTAATCGTTCTCTCTCTCTTTAACTAATATTTTATCCCAGATAAAATATCTCCGCAATTAATCCCATATTAATTTTCTCTCTCTTCTAATTAATCCTAGATTAATTAAAGTGTGAGTTATACATCATCGGTGAATCTTCAGGAAGCGACCCATGAGATCTCCGGATATGTTGGCAGTAAATACGGTCGTCTACGTTTATACCGATTTACAAGACAAGGTTGGCTTCTAGCAAAGCGCCATGCCTACCCAATTCTCCAGAAATATTTTTACAGGAATATATAGATCTGTATCAAGCGTAGTATACCGTAGTATTGTGTATATCGGCCCAGTATCGGATAGTCACGTGCTAGGGCTGGGGCTGGATAAGTGTCTGCCCCGTCCGAAGCACATGTCGGATGTCTGGTAACTAGTCTCTATAATCGGATATTCATGACCTGGTCACAATATCCTGATTGGTTGCGCAACACTTAAGAGCACTAATACCATATCCTGCGTGACATCATCTCCAATATGACTGAAGTGATACTTCCGTCTTGACATCACACCCAATACACTACGACTCTCTGATAAACCCAGAAGTGGTGTACGCAGAACCGGTTAAAGCCCTGTACCACCAAGACTAAAGTCTATTGATTATCTTAAGTATTAGCGATGCAAGTCTCTGGTTAATACTATACACACCTACCCTGATTTCGGCCTCCCATAGACACATAGTCATAATACCAATGGGATTCCGAGGGGTCTATCCAGAGCGAAGCTGTTTCCCGTACCATCGGTGAAACACGACCTCCTATCGCACTTGCATAAGTATCCAATACTTATATATATGAGAACTATGTCGTTGTGCCCTCACAACGTACACAAATGCAATACTAGCCTATTTCGTATTATCGATGTCCTGTCTCGATAATACTCCGGCTGGGGATATTTAATGATTAATCCTTCGGGGACTGATACTGTCTCATATCATTCTCAGTCCAGGAACTAATCATATGGACCTCTCTTCATTTATTCATTTATGGTGATCTAATCACAAATGATGAGAGTGCAATTTCCTTGTCACATAGTTAATTTGTACAACAACACCGTGATCTGTACAAATAGTGACGCTATGGGTCATATTATCCAACACTAACCGTGACGGTTTTAATACAATAGCTGATCTGTTTGTCTACTTCGTGTCGAAACTGTAAAAGTTTTCGATTTATGTTTCAAAAGAAACACATAACCATAACGCGATGCCACATCCGTAAAGGTCACGAAACATTCATATCCACATTTAGCCTAGCTAGACATGGGCCCACTTACTTCATTATGAATAAGGGCTAACAGATTGGTGGCACTTTCACTTTTACCAAGTAAAGGTGTTTTAGGCATTTTGCCCAATAAACTAGATTCGTATACATCATTTGAATAGAATCAAATCCGTCCTAGTATCCACTCTTCAAAAAGTGTGGATATACGAGTCTTGTTTAATTATGTCCCAGACAGCAATGCCACTTATAAGTCTTATCTGATCAAATCAGTTTGAGCTATTTGTTTGTCATGTTATATGTTTGAGATTTATTTATATTCAAAATATAAATACTTTTATTCACATCTAATGTGTTTATCTCAATACCATCTTTATAAAATAAAACACTTTCCTAATTTAGAATATAAAGGTATACCCGCAACGGTTTAAACCCTGATATAGAGATAATGTATCTAGTCAAACTAGTTACATTGTAACAGTTTCCTAATTTTAAGTACACACCCGAATGGTAGTTCCTAAACTTAGGTATATACGGTTAAAACATCGACTTTCGTTCCGTTTCCAATTCGCAGATTAAACTCAACTGAAGACAGTATCCTGCTTACAGCAGATTCTGCACAACAGTACATATTTATATACCACTTCTAGTATCTAAAATCCAATTTTAATACTAGTTGCGAACATCTTTATGACAAACATATTTGAAGTCGGAGCCTTGCACCGTATTCAATTCCTTCATGTCTGCCTTCTCCATATGGCAGTCACGTTACCGTGTCCCCGTTTGCCACAATTTAGGTAGACATCTTGGGATATTTCCTTTGTCTTCCCAGTGTTGGACAATTATGACCCATAGCATCACTATTTGTATAGATCATGGTGTTGTACAAATTAACTATGTGACAAAGAAGATTGCACTCTTATCATTTGTGATTAGATCACCTAGATATATAAATGATAGGAGGTCCCTATGATTTGTTCCTGGATTTAGAATGATATGAGACAGTATCAGTCCACGAAGGATAAATCATTAAATATCCCTAGTCAGAGCATTATCGAGATTGTATATCGATGAATACGTAAAAGACTAGTATTATACTTGTGCGCATTGTGAGGGCACGACGGCATAGTTCTCATAAATTTGGGTATAGGATACTCATGCAAGTGTAATAGAAGGTTGTGTTTTACCGATGGTACGGGAAACAGCTTCGCTCTGGATAAACCCCCTCGGAATTCAATTGGTAGTATGACTATGTGTCTATGGAAGTCCGAAATCAGGGTAGGTGTATTTGGTCTTAACCTGAGACTTGCACCGCTAATACTTACGACAATCAATATACTTTGGTTGCGATCGTCCATGGCTTTAACAGGTTCTGTGTACGCATATGCTGGGTATATTAAGAATCGTAGTGTGTTGGGTGTGATGTCAAGACGGAAGTTTCACTCCAGTCATATGGAGATGATGATCGCGTAGGGATACATAACTGGTTCTCTAAAAAGGTTGTTGTAGGGGTTTTAGGGGCTAAATCCGGTAACGCAGCGGAAGCGGCGGAAGATCGTATCTTCCGATTTCAAAACTTTTTCTCGGATTAATTAAATAAACATATTTATTTAATATTCCAATAATCAAATTATGAAAAAAATTCAATAAATCATATTTAGGTGAATTTACCAAATTACCCTTACTTTGGTATTTTGTCCATTTTAGTCTGAAATTGATCTAATCAATTTTGAATGATTCTAAATCATTTCTAAGATGAACTTAGCATGTTCAAAACATCAAAACACCAAAAGCACCAAAATCCCCAATTTTGTTCATCAAGGCCGAATGCACCTCCAAGGTGTGCCTTTTGTGCACTTTGTCATTTCATGCATCAAAACACATCAAGATGTAATCCAATGAACATGAAACTTTATATGCATCATATACACATCCAAATGCACAACATATATGAAAATCCCCAAATTTGGAATTGGTCATAACCCTAATTTTTCAATTTCTTCAAATTGGACAAATTAGACCAAATTGGTTAAATCAATTACTTTAATCATGTTTCTTCCATCCAATCAAAGTCTCAACACAATGAAACAACTCAAGATCAAATCTAGGTCATCTAAGAGTGGGTCAACAACTCTAGATTAGCAACAAGGTTTCCAAAACCACAAAAGAACACTTATTACTACAATAGCCATAAGCTTCCTTCATCATACATGCTCTACATTTTCTTCAAAACTTCCATCAACAAAAACACAAGGAATAAAAAAATAAATAACCTAAGAACATCATATGTTAAAGCCTAGATCCTAAGGAACATTTTCCTTTCTAATAGCAAGTTGGAAAAACTCACTAAAATCCAAGCTTTCTTTGATTTCTTCTTTCTTTCTCACAAGCTTCCTTTGCTTCCATTAATGGAGTTTTTCTTTAAAGTGTATTAGGTTATAACCAAATGAAATGAAAAACAATATATACATGCTTGGAAAAGCCCTTGGCCGAAATTGGTAAAGGCAAATACAAGAAATATTAATTTCATCTTCATTTGTATTTCATTTAATCAACTTGACATAAATATCTTAAACACTTTAAAGATATTTATATTAAGTCAACAAATGCAACTAAGAAAAAATATAACTCTTATATTTATAAAGTGTATGGCCGAAATTATGAATAAATAAAGGAAAAATGTATTTTTATTTTTCAAACAATTTTTGAACAAATATCTTAAGAAGTCAAAACCAATTTGACAACCTTTTCCTTTAATGTATAAGTCAACAATTGCAACTTATAATCATTTCCTAACTTTATCATTTGGTGATATATTTATATTTTAATTATATTAATCATTTAACAATTAAATAATTAAATAATTAATTAAATACAAATATATCAAATATATGTATTATATTTACTTTAAATATCTCAAATACATATATTGATGATATATGTCAAATACCTTTATTTGACTATTTATTAATGTGTATTTAATAATATCATATATTAAATACAAATACACATTAATTAGGAAATGACGGTTCGGCCCGTTCGCATGTATTTTTCGTTTAACGATTAAACGATTTATAAATAATCATCATTATTCATAAATGTTGCTCTAGTGCTCTACGAGTATGTTTCATTATTGAGACTCTCTAGATTCAGGTATATCCGTCACGAAATCCAATTTCATGTGCATAATCTATCCACCCGTAGATTATGACGATCACGGATAAACTAGCTGAATCATACAGGTCGAGGTCATTGCATACGTATAATCCCTCCGTCACAGGTATCCAGATAATCCCAGAGATATAGATGTAAACGTCAAATCTCTATAGGTATTATCTCGTCGACGTATCTATTAGCAATCTTTAAATAATACTCGGAACTTACTTCCGAAGTATACTGTGGCCACAGATTTAACAGACTGCTAAATATATATGGACTACCTATGCTATGTACACAGAACTGACGGATACTATCTTGACACACACAGGATATCCTGAGGATCGATCCACACCCAACGAACAGGCGGAGGTCTGATCTAAATAGATCGGTGACGTGACTGCCATCTAAGTGTGGAGGATGTCTCATACATCCACAGTTGTCTCAAGTCGAAGGACCACTATGCTACTCAACCCGAGAAGATTCTTATTGACGTTGGTGTACCATCCATTAAGAATCTTCGGTGAGCCGTTTAGTGTTTATCCACTATAAACACCTACACGTCTATACGAGTCTCCATAGACTCATGGTTCATTGGGATAAACATCGGAACAAGTCTCGATATACGACATGTACTGGTCTCAACGGATTTGACTAACCGACCCGTGTTAGCAAATCTTGACCAGGAACTATGTTTGATAATATACATATAGTAGTGACACTTCGCAATGTCAATTACAAACTAACTTTGTAACTGTGTACTGCATTATATATTATCGGGCCTTTGTCTAATATATACATATCACTAAACCATATTAGTTTCAATCTAATCGTAATCAGATCGAATACGTATATAAGAACAAGAGGTGCAACCATAAATAACTAATATTATGGAATAAGGGGATGTTCGTATTCATGAATCATACATAAATACGGTCCGGATTGGCGCTCTGAGCACCAACCCCAACAGTTGCAACCGTCGGGATAATATGACTTGGTCATGATTATCCGATAATAAAGAGACTAGTTGCTCGTCATCTGATATATGCTTCGTACGGGGCAGACACTGTACCAGCCCCAGGCCTTGCATGTGATCATCTGATACTGGATAGAAATACGCAATACTACATATACTACGCCTGATATAGATCCTTTATTCCTGTAAGGATATTTCTGGAGAATTGGGTAGGCATGGCGCTTTTCTAGAAGCCAACATTGTCTTGTAAATCGGTATAAAGGTAGTACGAGGTACTTACGTGTTCGGATATTCCGACGACCGAATTTACTGCCAACATATACGGGGATCTCATGGGTCGCTTCACGAAGATTCACCGATGACGTATGACTCGCACTTTTAATTAATCTGTGATTAATTATATGAGAGAGAAAATTAATCTGGGATTAATTACGGAGATATTTTATCTGGGATAAAATATCATTTAAAGAGAGATAACGATTAATTTGGAATTAATCGATTAATTAATATATTCGATATATTAAACGAAATTGGATTTCGACGCGGAATTGAAATTGGATTTTAATTCGGGCGAACGAGTTAATTTAGAATTAATTCGTTAGAGACGTGAATAGTAATTTCACTAGGCATAATCATTCAATTACGTCGCAACGGAAAATTCGTTAATTTGGAATTAGCGAACCCGAGCCCGAGATTGTTTCCAAGCGCATTCGCATTTCGAATTCGAGTGCGGCACGCAAGTCAAATCAAGCGTCAAATTGTTAGTCGCATCAAGCGTCAAATCACTTGTCACTCTGAGTGATGTGACTTGTCAACTTGATTGATAGATGTGACTTGATGGGAGTTGTTGAAAGGCTTTTGAAAGCTTGAGTGACATATATTATTATTATATGTTTTGGTATATGTTGAATTGATTTTAGAAATCAATTAAATTTTACACTTTTTCAACTCTCTCTTCTCTCTTCTCCACTTCTCTCCTCACGCCCATGGTGGGCCAAATTCTTCACTGGTTTTTTCTGAAAAAACCGTGAATGAGGGAAGCAAAAGTGTGGATTTTTGTGGCAAAAATCAAGAGAGCTAGCACTCCGAGAGACATGCGAAAGTGATAGGGAAGTCCACCCATGAGCCGGGAATCGTTTGACGAAGCTTGGAGCTTGTTCAAGGAGCATCAATGGACGCCTAAACAGTGAGTTGCGAGCAGTCCACTGCCGAGCAGAAAAGAAATTTTTGTTGCCTCCCTCGTCGCTCAACCGATCGATGTGAGTATTCCGCAACTCCCTCGTTGTATTCACTTATGTTTCTTGATTGATTATTGATCATTGGGACCTTAGTATTTTCCAACAATGGTATCATGAGCAAGGAAAAGCATGAAATTGTTTTAGGGCTTAAAATTGGGTAAATTTTATTTGAGCATGTTTTAATGAAATTGGATGAATTAGTATGCTTAAATATGTTTTAATTGAAGATTGATTGGATCAATTTGTTGAAATTTTGTTTGGAACAAATTTGCCCAAAATTTTGGTGTTGGCCGAAAATGTGAAGTGCCCTAATTAACTTGGAATTTTGTTTTTTGATTCATTGGATGACTTGAAAACAATTGGGGATATTGATTTAATGTTGGATTGAATTTAATTGGATTGAATTTGATTTGGACACAAAATTTCCCCTTGGCCGAGACTTTGTGTAGCATGAAAGGGTTTGATTTTTTTGTTAAATTGTGTTAGACATGATTTAATGATGATAAGCATGATTAATTAGGCTAATTTGATGTTTTGGAAATATTGATTTGGGTAATTAATTATGTTATGCACTTTGTTTAATTAAATTAAGAAATTGGATTTTTGGAATTTAATTAAATTGAGCCTATTTTGTAAATTGGGCTTTTAAAGTTGTAAATGGGCTTATTGGGCTTGGTTGTACTAAGTTGGGTTCAGGCAAAATTGGTTGGATCCAATTGGGCCCAAAACCGCCTCCATAAAGCCCAAATACGACTAATGGACCTTTAAAGTTTAATTGGGCCTAATGGGCCAAAAATTGATTTCTGGGCTTATGGGGTAATTCCCGGATTGGATTTTGGTTATTCGGTTTGACCCGAGTTGACCAAAAGTCCACGCCTTAAGAAATTAATTAAAAGCCCATTGGACTTTAATTAAATTGACGTTGGACGTTAATCGGGCTTTGAGACCCGTAACGATTAAATTTGGAATTTAAATCGTAAAGGTTTATTATTAAAGTGTAATATTTAATTTGGAATTAAATAAGCGAATTAGAATTAAATACAAATTGAATTGGATTTAATTGTGTAGTTTAATTTAATTCATGAATTCGTACTTTGAATACTTATTCGCAAAACGAGTTTGACTCGAACAAAATCAAATCGTTGTTTGAACATTGGATGATCACTAATTATCAGATAAATTAATTTGATTAGATTGATTGATAACATGCTTGTGTGAATACATGGTTGCGATGCATGAATAATGTATATCGGATGGATATTAGATGGGTGGGGAAATTTTAGAAATTGTTGTAATAAATTTGATTTATTAATTGGGCCTGCGTATCCAGCCTTATTACCTCCTTATTCTTTGTATTCTCTTCTCACCTATTCCCCTCAATGTAAATGAGGTTTCTTTAGAAGTGTAGTGTAACGGGTAGAAGTAATACATGTGCTAGCGGGAGAGAGAAATGGAGAGATTTGATCTAGGATCATTGTGTAAAGTATCCATCTGCATATCATTATTACTTTATTCATACGTGCTTTATTATGTGTTTAGAATGCATGTTTAAGGGTGTATGATGATGAGACCTTAACAAAGATAATAAATTGGTTGCCAATTTGCACTCGAAAAACCCTCACAAATATTAAGCATTTTTCCTTCCATTGAGTGATTCTCACTCAAGATCCGAGACTGGCATTGGCTTGTTGGCCAAAGTCAAGGCCTTTGTCCGTCGAGGATGTGTTTGAATCATGAAAGCTTTGTTCCATATCAATGTCTTGTCCAAGTTGTGGTGTGTTGGCAAAAGTCAAGACCACTTCTTGTCCATCGACATTGATTACAAAGCTTTCCACGGTCAATAGTCGCGTTTGACTGGGATCACTAAGTTTGTTGTGCCAAAGCCAAAGCTTAGTTGATTCATAGGAAAAAGGTTAAGCAATATATTGGATATATTGGCATATATAAGATATATCTTTCGGACTTGGATGTCCCCCTACCGGATCTAGGAATTGGATTGGATCCAATCGATCTTAGAGATCTACCTAGTTAATTATCATACAATTTGTTGGCCAAAGTCAAGATTGTGTGATATTTAACAGGATCCTAGCCCACTAGGAAACACAGTTTCCCGAGTACTCGACAGAGGGTTAGAGGCACGCCGAAAAATAGTGGGAGGCAAGAATTGAATTTGCAATACTCGTTTAATTACTTGCCATACTCGCTCAATCATAAATATCATTCGTCAAATATATTAAATGTTAGTTGGACTAATATTTAAATGTTGTTTTTAATAAATAGTTGCACTATATTCAAACTATTCATTTAAAGTTGATTTTATAATTGGATTATAGTAATCAATATAATTGATTTTAATCTATTAAATTTATAGTTGATTAAATAGTTGGACTATTGTAATCATTATAATAAATAGTACCTAAATCGTTGATTAAATAGTTGGACTATTAAAATCAAGATAAAATTGAAAGATTGACATTTAAAACATAATCCTAGGGAAAATGTATTTAAATGATTTAATTTTCAAATTGGGAATTACATTTCAGGATGGTCCTGGAAAATATTAAGTTACTTTATTTGATAAAATAACATATTAGGCCTAAAGCCCGGAGTTAAGCAAACAGTAGAGCATAATCTTTGGAAGATCATGTGATGATAACTTAAGTGCTTAATCCATTAAGTTGTCGCAGTAGACTCCTTAATTTCTTTGTCAGAACTAAGGGTTAGATCCTTAAAGTATGATAAAGAAATTGAAGGATCTTCATAAATCTATACTTAGATTTTAGAAGTACTAAAATTGCAATTGATAACTCTTGGAGAGTTAATGACTATTCTCAAGGAGATAAAGTGAAAGTTTGCAATTAGGCAAGTAGCGCAAGGCGCACCTTACTTCGATATTCTAGAAACCCGAGGCTTGGCCAAAGGCTTCTGGAATATGGAAAAGGGGCAAAGGCAACATCATTATAATCTTCTGGGAAGATAAAGGACATACCCCAAAATGTCGGCCTAAATTGTGGCAAACGGGATCACGGAAGCGTGACTGTCATTTGGACAAAGCAGACATGAAGGAATTGAAGAACGAGCAAGGTTCCGACTTCAAATATTTTTGTCAACATTATGTTCACTACTAGTATTAAAATTAGATTTTAAATACTTAGTGTGGAACATAAAATTTATTTATTGATGTTCAGAATCTGTTTTGAACATGATACTGACTTCAGATTGAGATTAATCTGCGAATTGGAAACGGGATGAAAGTCGTTGTTTTAACCGTAGATACCTAAGTTTAGGAACTACCTTCAGTGTGTGTACCTAAATTAGGAAACTGTTATAATCTAACTAGTTTGACTAGAAACATTATCTCTATATCAGTGTTTAATCCTTTGCGGATGAACCTTTATTTCTAGAACACTAAAGTGTTTTATTATATAAAGATGATAGTGAGATAAACACATTAGATGTGAATAACATAATTTATATTTTGAATATAAATAAAATCTCAAACATATAACATGACAAATAAATAGCTCAAACTGATTTGATCAGAAGAAACATATTATGGAATTGTTGTCTGGGACACAATTGAACAAGACTCGTATATCCACACTTTTGAAGAGTGGATACTAGGACTATTTGATTCCATTCAAATAAAGTCTACGAATCTAGTTTATTGGGCAATGTGCCTAAAACACCTTTCATTGGTAAAAGTGTAAATGCCATCGATCTGATAGCCCTAGTTCATAGTGAAGCAAGTGGGAACATGTCTAGCTAGGCTAGAGGTGGATATGAATGTTTCGTGACCTTACGGATTGGCATCGCTTACTGGTTTGTGTTTCTTTTTGGAACACAAATCGGAAACTTTTAAAGTTTTCGACACGAAATAGACAAACAGAT